>OMPJ01015456.1:0-49549 GCA_900312935.1 Carapus acus | reverse complement strand
CCAGGCTGTTTTCCCGCTTTGCACTCCCAAACACGGCCCATTTCCTGACAGCCCACGCCCACTGCACATGGACACATATGTGCCTAGGCAGCACATATCTGTAGAGAGGTGATGATCTTCAATGCCGTCTTTTTGAAGGAGGGGAGTAAAACCATGTTTATTCGTAATATCAGGCCAAAAGTAGACAGAACCACAAACTCTCATGCAGAGCTGTGCTGGGCCCACTGTGGCCCACTGCGATATTTCTGATTCTACAGCCTAAGACCCTGTACTCTGAGGCACACGGCTCTGCTCTGAAACACACTTTTAATTGCTACTCAGACACTCCTCCTGGTTGCTTGACAAATGCTTCCCATTTAACGTCCTCGTCCCCCTGCTGGGACCATCACCTCTGTCTCCCTGCAAAATGCTCTGGGTATCCTCCACACATCCTGTGTGTCTCGGCCTGTGGCGCCAACCATTTCTGAATCATCATTTACCGACACACACTCACTCTCTTCTTGCAACCTTTCGCAGTGCTCTACGTTTCTCGTCTCACTTAAACAAAACCAGACACAGTGAGTAACCCACGTGTGAGGGGGGGGGGTGAACCCACACTCCCCCACTCGCATGAACCATCCCTAACTAACACAGCCACAGCAGTTGTGTACTCAGCTGGCCTAATGTACACACACAAGGGGGTATTACTGTGTGTAAATCCACTGGGTACAGGGAGGTCATTTTCCTATCGCTTACAAGAAAGTTAATCCATCCTTTGTGTTTACATGCACACCTAGTTGTTAAGAGATCCGTTGGTGGCCCGTCGGCGAGAGCTTCATAATGTTGGGTACAACATGTTCTGACGTTTTGCTTTTGTTACTGCAGATTAGGTGAGATACAGCAAGTACTAAAAGCTTCGCATACATCGGCTTTGTCTGCCCAGCTCTGTTGTCCTCAGAGATTGGAGGAAAATGAAATACCATGACCAAACAGCTGTTACTACCCACTCTACAGTCCGAATCGGCACAGCTCGATACTGAGCGTGTCATTCTGATGTCCAGACGTCTCCTGTCCTGGTTTCCCCTTGGACACAGGGGCAGGGTGAGAGGGTGGGGAGGGAGGAACCAACAGAGGAGGAAGAAGAAGGGGGAGTGGAGGTGGGCTACATTCCAATGAAAGACAACTCTGATGCCAGGAGGCTCCCATCTGGCAAGCATCAGGAGAAGGCCAGTCAAACCTCTCTGGCAGACTATTCAAACATGTAGATTACCTCTCAAAACTACGCGTAAACAAGACAGTGCACCGTGTCTGTCTGCTGCTACTGGTCAGTGGATGAGGCTGTCACACATGTTGCACCACCAAGGCCCCACGTACCTGCTTGTTCTTGTATTTCTTCAGGTAACGCGGAGACACCAGGCACTCTGGATTGATGTCGGTGGTGATGGGTTCGATGAACTGGGGATCCGGGTTCATGTGCTGCATCTTGAGGAAGGACAGAATGTTCTGGACCTCTAGGTTGTAGGAGCTGTCGGCCATGGTCTTCCCTTTGGATGCCAGGCGACATGCTGCCATCCAGTGGGCGTACTGTTTCTCCTGCAGGAGTGAGGCGAGTAGGTTGAGCGTTTGAGGGCACGAGTTCAGAGGAAGAAAAGCTGCGATGTCAACACCAATTACGATTTGTATACACATCACTCGTCACTCTCACCGTGTCACACCGAAGCCAGATCTCATTCATGCCATCGGCCACAGGGATCAGAAGCTTGATGTTGAATTTCTGACCCGAGATGTTGACATCTGGAGTTACCTCACAACCTACACGTGGCAGCCACATTGTGGAGGGAGGGAAGAGGTTAGATGTCGGCAGCTATTCCTCAAACATTCCACTGTGGCTCACATGCTGACGGAAAAAAAAAGGCGCTGCATTCTTCAGCCAGCTCAGAGTATCCACATGTGTCTCTGCACGGCGAGTATGAGAGCATCCAAACCTCTGAGATTCATTTGGTGAGTGGGTGTCCCGTGTGCCTCCTCTTTGCTCTTGTAACAGGAAATTGTGACGTCCTTGAATGTGCACCAGTATTGCTTATAGCCCTTCAGCGTCAGCTTCTTGGGTCTGGAAAATGTACGACAGAGGGGGAGACATGTCAGACCACAAGTGAAGACTCATTTTTGTCCACAGGGTTTGAGAGCAAGGCTACGTGTGTGTGTGTGTGTGTGTGTGTGTGTGTAAACACAGCCACACACACACATTCATACTATATATACACATACAGTAATAACACACGTTTGTTGACAGAAAATAAAGAAAATAAAGAATGTAGACATTAAATATAGAAAAAGTAAGAGATACGGAAGAGAGAGGGTGTTTTCCGAGGTGCAAATTCAGCAAGATGAAGAAGAAACGGGCCAATCTTGGACCACAGCGTTATAGAGGAAATACTTCTTGATATTAAGTGCCCCTCCCATGGTTCTGAGGAATTTTATGAGACAACCATGCCAAGGGCCACCTGCCTATCAGCTAGGGCTTCCAGCCAACACAAAATATACCCCAAAAATTTGGTCCTAGCTCTATGGTAATCAGTTTCTGAAGCTGTAGTGCAAACTTGCATGCAGCATGTTTGTTGCCAAACAATCTCTGGATTACCCTAAAGTAGCAAAGTCTGCAACTTCCCATTCACTTCACCACTTTTTCCCTGCTTTGACTCACTGATTCAGAACAGTGTCATTAGTGTTGCTTATACGAAGGTGAAACAAGCAAATCTCCTTCACAAACCTCAAGACACCATTTGTAAACATAGGCAATCTACTTCAATTTCTCTTACCGAAAATGAATCCTCGTAAATCTCTCATAACTCTACCATATTTTATGATGACCATATTGGTCCCATTTAAGCTTATATTGAACATTTATGTGTGCCCTTTGTTCTGTTTGACAGTTTGTGCTGTCTTTACACAATGTGGAAAAATTGTCTTGCTGCCCAACTCCGTTTTCAAAAAGATGGACTTGATTGTTAATGGACCTTCCCTGAAGAAACTACAGTGGAAAATGAGATTCCTTAAAAGTTGGTGACATGCATGTTTGAAACTGGCTTCTAACGACAGCAAAGCTAACAGTACATGACTACCGCATCAAAACCACTTCACTTACTTGAAGACTTTGACATAGTCAGCTAACTCAGGAATAGACGTGATGTCACCCTAAAAGGAGGAATAAATCAAAACAATTAAGTCCATTAGTACTCCAAAAATTAGATAAATAAAGAAGGAACACACAACCAAAATCATAAACTTAGACAGGAACTTGCAAGCGTCATATTTCATATTAAAATCATATTTCTGCGGACCAATGGCTAGCTGTTGTTAAAAATATGCTTTAATTTCTGGGCGTACAGATTCCTCTAATAAGTATATTAAGTCAAGTCAAGTCAATTTTATTTGTATAGTGCCAAATCATAACAGAGGTAATCTCAAGGAGCTCTCCAAGATGGAGGGCCGCTGCAACAAGGCCTGCCTATCGCGAACCTGTCCCCATTGTAGCCCATGTTGGTGTTGATGTGTCAAATGTCTCATGGCCCTGCATCTTTATTATCTCCCCTGCCCTGTTTGACAACTGAGAGAAAAAGAGGCCCTGAGGGAATATTCACACAGATGTAGCCTCCCTGTTGCCTGCAAATTACTTGTGATATCTTCAAAACAGCACTAAGGAGCAAAATCAGGATGGTGGACAACTTGCGTGTTCTCTAGGAAGATTTTACAACACCAGATTCCTTTTGAAAATGTGGCGACGCCTTCATACCAGTGTGTTGGACGTCTTTCCCCCCTCCAGGGTGATCTCCAGGTCTGACAGGGCTGCATCCACTTCATCGACCTCCTTCTCACTGTTGTTCATATGGTTGTCTGAGGACATGATCGACAGCTTGTTGATGTGGTACTGTGGAGGATAAGGAGAGATGAGGAGTTGGCTCCAAGACAGCTTCAAGACACACTACATCTGGAACACATACGTATGACTTACAACACTAGTTAAAGAGAACTTGAAACTGCTGCCTCCAACGTCTCACCAATTATTCACTTCACCAAGCTTACGCACAGTTGCAGTTTCTCTCTTTGATGGCCAGATTGATTGCCTTTTCCTTAAAAGCTGCATCATACGCATTTCTTCCTCGGCTGTCCACTATGAGTGTGTGTACATGATGCACGAAATGAAAATTCAAACTTCAGATCAAAACTACAGGTAGTGTCTTCATCAGCACTGAAACTTTCTTCTAATGTCTGTCTGACTTTTGTGCTTCCCGCTACACAGCCCCACAGGTGCCATTAGCCATTATAGATTCTTAAATAAGCCGCACTGGTGTATAAGTGGCAGTGTTCACAACGCGAGAGAGAGGTTACAAAGTTCATTGTTATTATGCACAAGTTAAGTATGAATGTCTGTTGAGCAAACTGCAGTATCAATTTGAACAACTAGGAGCGGAGAAGATCTGAGCCTGATGAGGAGCCCGATTGTAGCAAAAGATAGTCACTGTTACAAACACTTTTGTTTGAGACCTAAAGATGCGTGCTGCTGAAATACCCATTTACCGGGCGATACTGTACATACAACACTGAGATGAGGCAGCGTGTTCAGGAGGGGGGAGGAAGAAGTGATCATCGTTGATTCACGGAAATGAGTATCAGATTCTGGATTCTGTGTTCTCTGAATTTGTTTGAACTGCATCCAACAATAAATTTAGCTTTAGTGGTAACATGTGTGTGATGAAAGGTTGGGGACTCCACTTTCATGCCACAATGGAGGTAGCAATACGTCAAGACTGAGACATCAAAAACAGAAAAATAAATGAAACGGCTTTCCTCTTTGTACGGGTCACACTCAACAAATAGGACTCGTTGACAAATGGTATCCACACATGCCCCCTTCCCCAAAATGTATGAATGAACAGCTGCCGAGAGAGTAAGGGGGATATTGAGAGGGGGAGAGATGTGACGCTTTAGCCAGCTAAGATTACAGAATGTGGGACAAAGGGCTCTATGTGACACCAGTCCTCAATCTGCAGACAGTCCTTTCAAATTGTAACACTGGAGGGTGTGTGCGTACGCTTGTTTGCATGCGAATGAGTCTCCAGAGCGAGATGTGCATCTGATACCTGGTCTGTTTATGCTGTCTCTCCTTTTTTGGTCAGGGTTCTAGAGAGTATGAGACTGTTTATGTTCCTGACAACTGATTATCTCCATGTTGACGAAGTGACGTGTCTAGTCAGAAGTATGCTAACACTAGCCAGCAGGCTACTCTGGTGAGGACAATTACTGGCCTTTATTTAGGTCCTAGTCTCCATTCCCTCTTGCCAGCAAGCCTCAGTCCAGTGTAGACCATTTGTGAGTCATCACAGAGAAACCTTAGACTGAATGCCGATCTCGTAATACCCCACTGAGACATGGTTACAATCTAATGCAGCACCATCTAACACGTGGTGTCAATGAAGCAATAAATCCAAGCCCACTACTCAGATTAGTATGTCATCTTTGACAACCCTAAACCTAAGTTGTGTGAGAAAGCAAGTCTCACAACTTGCAGTGTGAGAGTGCGAGTGTGAGGCTTTTAGAGGAATGCGAGTGGGTCATCCTTGTTGGGGTGGGTGGTCTCAGTCACTGAGTCCTCTGGCCCTAGATGCTCTATAATTACCCCCAGGGTGAGGACAGAGTGGCGTCCCCGGGTCTTGGCACCCGCGCTTTATGAGGAGCAGAAATAGCAGGGCCACCGTCCCATGGGGTGCAACATGGCCAACCTGAGGCGGCAGAGGGGGCTCACATCTGTGCATCACTTCCACCATTAGTCTATAAATCTGCACGCACCATTCCTCCTGACTCTGCTCTTTAATTACACCTCTCTAACAAGAAAAACAAATGCAATTAATGACACCATTAGCTGTTAACATCCAGACCAGACTGGGCCCATGCAAACAGCTACGGTGCCATAGGGCTGGGTGGGAGCTTGTAGCAAGTTGAAGTTTGAGGCTAATGTGAATGTCTCTCTTTGGCATGGTTGATTTGATTTAATGACACGATGCTACAGTATCACCTTTTGTAAGATAACAATTATATGGAATACAGCACATCTTTGTCATGGTGAAACTCTGAATTTGTAGACAATCACTGCCATGCTTAGATGTCGCTCATTTAAGTGATGGAAATTCATCTGCATCTTTCATGTTAATTACGATAAATGATTCATGAGGGATCGTTTGCTTTAAAGCACAGTGATATTGTGGCATACTGAGGATCCCTCGAGCAGGATGGGTGATAATCCCCCAATTAGCTCATACGGCAATCAGAATGAGCACAATTGCCAAGTTTGGTATGCATGGCGCAGCAGAACAGAGGCTGAGCTCTGGGCTGATAGCCCATCTAATTCATTAGCTTGTGGTTGCACAGAAAATGTGCCTGGCTTTATGATGAGAAAAAAAACTGCAAGGCTTCAAACTGTAGACAAGCCAATGCTGAAATGGGGAAATGGCTTTCACGCAGATGAGGAGCACACAGCATATGTATTCTCCTTACCTGCAGCGCAGCAAACATCATCATTTCCTCCTCTGTGCACTCTATTTCTTCCAGCAGAATGGCCCATTTGGCCTGTTCATAGAGCTGGTTCACCCGGATAGCATCATACTGCAGTGGCACAAATAACAGTCCAGGGAAAGGCAAAGAAAATCAAGAATTAAAAAAAGATACAGCTTTCATAAAAGTCTTTTATAAAAAAAGAATTTAGTATCAGTCTTCTAAATGCTCTCTGTGACTGTAAATGACACAGTTGTTGTAGGGACAAAGCACAGACAATTAGACTGAAGAGGTACTGAGGAGAGATTTACCTTTGGGTTGAGGTCAAAGAAACTGTGATATTTGAACCTCAACAGAAGCACCTCATTTTCCTTCACATCCTGCTCCATTAGAGATCTGGACGAGTCCAGCCACCTTTGAGGGGAGAATATGAACAGAGAGGAACTTTGAGTGTTTAGTTACAACTTGTTTCTGGATGGAGTCTAATCTAAATACACAAATTAAAATTCAGCTCACCCCTGGTTGATTTTGGCTTTGTCCAGTAGGGACTGCGGCTTGTACAGTTTGGCCAGGATGTCCGGTGAGGATATCGGCTGGCTGACAGCGAGGATGCCAGGGTTTCCCTCGGACAGAGGGCTGTCCCCAAACCAAGCCGATGTTGGGGACAATGGACTTCCATCTCTGGAGTCATAGGTGGGGGTCATGGTCTTGCTGTACAATCCTGGACTGGAGTAGATGCTCCCTGAGAACCACAGTCATTGGTTAGTGCTTGTAGGAGGAGAGAGGAAACAACAACACGTCATATATTGAGTTCAGGGGGGTTTCTGTGATCCTTCAACACCCACTTTACGGTGCCAAATGATTCAGGCCATTAGACGGAAGACACATTATGTAGGCTCCACACCCACACCCACATACACACAGACACACAGCTGGCAGTCAATAAAACAGTGTCTTTAACAATGTCATGTGCCTATTGGCAGGACTGAGGAGGATCAGCATGCAGATGATGCATGACTCAATAGAGGGCACTCACAAATTCAGTTAAAAACAAAACTGCAGGAAAACATGGGACACAGTATATGAATGCATTACTGCTGAGGGGGAGCAAATTCATATGGTGGTGTTTTGATCACGGTGCGTTATGCTACATGAATGTTAAATGTCCAGAACTGTGAATGTATCTCCATGCCTGAATTTTAGTTATCTGGACTTTGGCTTTCTATTCAAACCTAAAGGAAGCCATTAGCATTTCCTGTTGAGTGTGGAGTATTTTTGGCAGCATAGTTTTTGTTCCCCGCCCTACACCCCCATCCAGTGTAGTGCTGAGGTCAAGATGAAACACTGCCCGAACCACTAAATCTTTTCAGAAATCAGGAAGTGGGTTTGGCCTGATGTCGGTTAGTGAGTGTGCATATGTTTGTGTTTGTAAGCTGAGGTCATGAGAAAAGGGTGAATGCTGTGACATCCATCCCTATCGGGACGGTTGGGGTTGAGTGATAAGCAGTTCCTTCTAGGTTTCTCTCTAATGCTGAGTTGGTTGGGTCAGGGGACAGTACTCCCCTCTTCCTTGGTGTCACTTGAGGATTCCATGTCCACAGAGCATGACAAAACGCTGCTGAGTAAAGACACACGCAGGCAACCATCCTGTTTACAGACTACACATAATTAAGAATATTAACACAGCCTCGAGTCCCTAATCCTAACAGTGGGAGAGGGGCTCATACAGAGCTTGAACACGAGGATGATGTTCAACAAAGTACTGTAAAGGGTTGACTTAACCATGAGAGGGTCCTAAATGGGATACAACAAGGAATGTCAATTTTGGCTTAGAATTCAATTCCATCAGTCTCGCAAACCAGATATCAACTCATTATGCAACACTTAAGGGGCCACAAGAATGATAAGGCGCTCGCCGAACTGACTGACAGCAGGCTATGAGGTAGATTCCTATCATTCAGTCGGCCAAGTCAGCTGACAGAACAGTCAGGTGACTCAGCGCTGACTTGAATGGGGGTGACTGGTCGCATGACTTGGGTACTGTGGCATGGGAGGGGCGGGGGAAAAGTTGGAGTAGATGAGAGAGGGGAAGCAGTGCAGAACAGGACAGGAAATGGGGAGAGGACAGCTTACCTTTAACAGGTCCGATGTATATTATCTCAGAGGCTGGGGTGGAGAGACAAAGAGTAAGACAGAGACTGACATGAGGGAGTGGGAAAGAACAGCAGAAAGAGGTACAGAAAATATTGAGAGGACAGACTGAAAACCATCAGCGAAAGGAAAAAATGGGAAGAAATATGAAGGTTACACAAAAAAAGACTGGAGGGAAATCTATGCCAGCTAGTGGGCTTGGAGCATATGACTCAGTTTACTAGTCTGTCAGAGGGAGCTTGCCTTGACATGACACGTGAATTAGTTTTTTTCCATCTACCCATCCTCAGTCACCCAGATGAGCACCCATGCTAGCATTTGGTCAACATGACCCAGCCCGACAAACACTAAAAATTTCTGAATGATGTCATTCTCCACATTGCTAAAATAATTCCTGGAAGAATATCTGGGATACACCTAACCTACTTAGATGCAAAGATTTGAAGTCTGAGTCAAAACAGCAGCTTAAGATGAAAAACATGGCCACTCAACCAAGTTGGGCAACTCTCTGAACACTGCTAAACCATAACGACTACTTCTGTCATAGTCTGTGCAAACAGACTGAGGACTCGGACGTTCCAAAATAGCTGCAGTAATGACCGAGGTCGAGAGAGGGATTCAAGCAAGGATGTGCCGCCCCTTAAGAGGAAATTACCGATCACAAGCTGCTTGTGACCTGAAGCGCTGGTCTCTCTACTGTCTTACGCTTGCAAGGCTTCATCTGATTTCACTGAACAGTATGTCTTTTCAGTTACTAAGTGTGGTTATTGATGAGGAGATATGAAGTGATTGCAATTTCTTCATCCTGTTTCCGTGCGGAATGGTACCTGCACGCCAGTGTTCCGAGTGCAACAGATCGATGTCTCTTATGAGGACAGAAGGCTTCAGCTCCGACTGTGCCTGCTGAGCCTGGCCCTTGTGATTCTTATCAGGAGACCCGTGCTTAGAGGCCAGCCCTTCCCCACGAGGGACGAAATAACTGCCTGCAACTTGGCCATGAAATACACACTTCAAGTAGCATGTGACATGTGGGCGGCAGGAAATGGCTTTGCCTTTGTGTGCGTGTGTTTGTGCACAACAAAGACGCACACAGAGATGTGACAAATAGATTCCTTAAATTCCCTGGATTTGTAGTTCCTCAAACAGCTGGTGATGTGACCACTGAATATTCCATTGCAATCAAGAGTGCGTGTGAGTTCGTGAATGCCATATGTGTTTTCTTTGCTACTTTTTCTTTCCACTCTCTATCATGGTGGCTGTGTCCTCCAACACCCTCAGTGAAGTAAGTGGGCCACTGTCTGCAGCCTCTCCTCATTCTAATGGTCGCTGCTAAGAGGAAGGAGGGAGAGCACAGCTGCACTTGTGTAGCTCGGTTTAGGCTTAAAATGGCAGCGTGACCAGCTATGTGTGGAATCTCAACCATTTTTGTCCTCCCTGCCAAGGAGCTAGGAGTCAGGTCTGCAGATCCCACGCTGGCCTCAAGATACACATGGACCCACTCATATTTGGTCACTGAAACAATTACCACCTATTGCAGTGGTTCTGCGCCCGCAGGAGAAAGATACACAAAAAGATTATGGAGCAAGCTTCGCAGATGGAGGAGGAACCTGCTACTCCACCTGCTGCTAAGGGGAGATAGAATATTTGAACAACACTAAACAGCAATAAAAAAAACATTTACACAATCATCCATTAGCTTACCTGATCCAGGGGTTAACAGTGGACCTTCAAGCTCAAGATCATCCTCCTCTGCCTCCTCCAGCTTTTTCTTCTTCTTCTTGGGATCACGAGGCTTACGCAGTAGAGAAAGCTCCTCAGGGTGGCGGATATCTGGAAGAGGGGAGGAAGACAACTGAAACGATAAGACTTTAATTCAATGGCAGCGATTTGAGCAAAGACTGATGTTGGCACCATTTCTTTGAAGTTGCAATTTGTATTCAATCGGATACAGGTAAAAATCGAAACACGTTAAACACTGGCAAGAAGGCAAAGTGTGAATCAGAAGTGGGAGCAAATTCCTGTGTTGAAAGGTAATCTAGAAAGGTGAGACATGCAGTGGTAAAAGACAGGCAGAGGGTAACAACTGCAGAGTGCTGTGAGTGCCTATGAGGGGTGGAAAATCCACAAGCCTTTTTCTTGGGGCCCCAACAAATCTCACTTTAACCGTAATCCCAAACTGAGGCCAGGGAGATACAAGATCAACCCTCCTGGCCTCCCATACTCCCACTCCTTTCTTACGCACAGAAATGATTCCCTACGTAAAACACATCTGTCCGGTATGTATGTGTGGGACGTGCAACGATCAAAGACTAAAAAAGAAAAGGTTTACAATAACTACTAAACCAGAGGGGTCATTCCCAAGTTTCTCCTCTCTGTTCCCTACCCTCCCTCCAGCTGCCAAATCATCACTCAGCAGCAGCAACGACGTCCTACGATGGTTGCAGAATGGTTCTGATGTAGGGGAAGGAGATAGCCAGAATGTGTCACGACTAGAATGGATGGTGTCTCTCAGAGAACATCTGGACACCTCAGCTGAAATAACTTTCTCCTTTCCATAAACCAGAAATGATAGTGAGCAGCCTTAGTTTTGTGACTTGCATTTTGCATTGGCAGGGCGATGGTAAAAAGTTAATATTCTCTATCTGATTGAAACGAGACGTTGGTGTTGCTGATTGAGGGAGAGGAGGAAGGCACCACGGAAACCGTCAGCAGGAGATACAAATCCTTACGGGGAGAGGCAGAACGTCTTGGCTTGGCGAGAAATCTTGTTTGGTTTGTGTAACTAAAGCAAAGGCATTCCAGGGGTTTAAGAACTACCAGATGGGATCTTAGTCTTGCTCACCCTCTCCTTCCCTCCCTCTCTCTCCGTTTCTCTCCTCAATTCTCACTGTGCTGTAGTGGAGCAGTGCACAATCGCTGTGCCCTTATACAGCCATGTGAGCACAGGCGTGTTGCCGAGCTTAGAGGCCACTACGAAATGAGAAGAGCCAGAGTGTGTGTGTGTTTGTGTGAAAGCTACGTGTACGGGAGCACAGCTGTGTCTGTGGGTGAACCATAGCAAAGGCATGTGGCATTTTACTATGTCAAACAGCAGAGCAGCTTTCATCATTCCTTCTTATGACCTCATTTTCGTCAGGAGGAAGGAGTTCATATCTAGCATCTACAGGACTGACACTCGCTGATAGTGATGCATGTTTTTATAAGCAAGTCAAGTCCAAAGAAGTGCAAAATATTTTGTTTTCTCCTCGTGGAGCAAAAAAAAAAAAAAAAAAACGGATACCCGTGAGTGGCTAAAATCAACTGGAACCTTTTGCTAATGCATTTCTCCTGACGTGACTCGAACATAGAATGTCCAAATTAATTGGCAGATCTATTAAGTTTGTCGCAGCTGGAGAGCAAGCAGAGTGTCTTAATGGAGATTCCATGTCTGCTTACACATGAATACCACCAAGAGAGGTAAAATATAGCAAGGGGGACCAAAGCACTGAGGTAGAACCTTGCAGAAAAAGATATGTCCAACTGTTCAAACCAACAAGAAATGAAGTAAATTTCTGCTGACATAATAAGCTGATTGTTGAATAGCATGTTTATTGTGATAATTTAAAAAATGAAGATCTGGTGTGAAAAAACACTGTTATGCTGAGCAGACGCTTGTGGTCAGCGTGCTCCAGGTTTAGTGAGTGAAGGTTTTAGTGAATACAAAAACTTGGCTGGGTTCCTCCAACAGACATGACACCTCTACAATAGGAGCTCCAGACCCTCTATCTTCCAGGCTTGTGGCAAGAGCCGGGCCAAAAGCCAGGGGGAAAGAATGGCCGCCGAGATCTGCTCCTCTTGGAACACATGATTCATCGCAACACAGTGAGGCTGGCCACAGAAGAATCACAAAAACCGTCATGTTCTAATTTTACTGCAGCAAGGTTTACAGTCAGACAAAGACAAGTTAAAGTCCCTAAATGGAAAACTGTAGTGATTTCTCTTCCATCTTGCCATTATTTCCCCTGGGGAGTTTATTGGGGCTGCATATCAGAGAGTGAGGCCAACCGATGAAGGGACAGGAGTAATAAATCAAGAGGTTTTGGAGGTAAAATGCGAGAAATGAGAAAACTGAAGAGAAAGGCAGATGGACAAGTCTGGAAAGATCCTGAGTTTATCGGGGGGTAGACTGCAAGGGGTCCTGCTGATAAGATGACTGCCTACAAGAAAACTAAAGACTAAATCTGAGACTTGATGAGTTGAGAGCTGATGTTTGGTAAATGCGGTGAAAAGGGTGATAAAACATGTCAAATGTAGACTTACTTGAGACACAAGTACAAACCATCTTAATGTATGCACTATTTCATATTCCTTGACTTTGCGGTCCTGAGGGTCCAGTCAGACAGCTGAGGCGGGAATGCTCCAACACCTCTGATGTTATGACACCAAGACAATCAAGCCACTTTGAAAGCAGAGAGACAATTGCCTGACACAAATCCAGACACCAGAGGACAACGCCTCAAACAAAGTTTTGTCCCTTTCCACATTCCTCGTGGTTCTTGTGTCTACTCTTCATATATTCCACTTATCAGAGCATTTGGGAGCAGACATGATCCTGTGCTCTGTAAGGCCTTCACTATACTGTATAGCACACAAATAGCACCCTGTATAGTACACTTTTACATAAAAGGAGCAGTGCAAGACGGTCACGATGTGTCATGCAATCAATCACAATGACGACCCATCATCTTTGTATGAAGACTCTGTGACTGCCAATGAATAAAGCAGACACAGGTCAGCGCAGATGGTCTGCATGTGTGCTCCATGATTTAAATTCAAGTCCTTGAACAAAGTCCAGGTAGTCTAGACACAATGATGGAAAACTCCTCAGGGTTGCACCAATGAACGTCTTAAGTCAGGAGACCTGGTGTGTTTTGCTTCACACATTTTGCTTTCTGTGGGGTGTACAAATGGCGGCAGGACTTTCTGTACTGTTGAAACTGGCTGTGTGACACAACAAACAGCACACTGAACAAAGTGACTGGACCTAGCATGTACCCTGTTCTGGGCTTCTGAGAATTCTCAAAATATCACTGATAGCAAAGCAACACAGGAAGTAAGAGCGTCCAAGGAGAATCACAAGTCCAAACAAGACTGGAGGCACAGAGCACAACATCCATTGCCCTTTAACTGCGTTCTCCACTAATGGAGAATGCGTGTTTGTGTTTGTGCATGTGCGTGAGTGTGTGCATGCACATCCGCTGGGATGCAGCACTGGACACAGCTGCAGTGGCCATGGGAGAAGCAGAGCTGTAAGATCTTACGACATATTTAACTTGAGGTTAGATTTTGATATTGCATGCTTTAGATTCGTTTGGTGTGAGAGGACAGGGCATATCGGAGGAGAGATGTTTAAGGCCAACAAGTGTGTAAAAGTGCCCGTTTTGTACAAGGAATGATGAAATGAAAACAGGAAACGGCTACACTGACACACTTGTTTTGGAAGTAGAAATTGTTTTGGAATGACAGAGCAGATCTATCTTTGGATTAGCAATTAAAATATTGTGAGCTATTACTTAAACTAAGGTATTATCGTATGATAGTCATTGCTGAAAGGAAATTCAGACTCCTCTCTGTAGCTTTGTCTTTTGCTACCGCTGCTTAAGGACTGGTTGGGGAGATGCTGTTTCATTCTGTCCTTTCTGTGATTGTCATTATATGCAACCTCTGTGCTGTCAGCAGACAGTATTCACAGGACATTTAGAATCTTAAAAGACAACACAGTAGGAATATGTCCAGGCGTAATAAACTGCACATCAGCTGGGCCATCAGTCACGACATTTTCCGCAATCCCACTCTGAGTCTCCAATGTCACTATGTGCTTGAACACAAAAACTATATCAGAAACCATGTTTTGGTGCAGAGCCTTTAACGGCTGCCACACAATGCTGCTAAAAATCACTACTGACTGCTGCTAAAAATCACTACTGACAGGCCAAGACAGCAATAGTGACCTTAATTTCTATGGGGCTAAAATACTTTTATGACAGGACCGACATGCATGGTCTTCGCTAAGCCTGTTTAAGAGGTGTAACCGTGCCATCCGTTCCATGTCACTCTACCTTTTACTCTCTACATAGATTAAATGTGTTCCGTTTCATTCTTTTAATATAACTTTGTTTTATTTTAAGACAACTGAAAATAGAGACAGAAATTAAGGTGGCATTTTACTGACACAACGCAGTAAATCATGAGGGATTGGACTGGATTTACAGAGCCTCTGTCCCGATCATAGCCTATGGTCCAAGGTACAACAGGTGTCCTATGACCCTGCATGATGGAAGGCTTTATATGAGTGCCATCCAATTTAACCTACAAACACAAGGTCTGCTGGAGACAGTGAATAGGGAGGGAAAGGGTAAAGGTCCATCTGTTGACCTACAGTCGACTAGGGAAAAGTGCATGTTTGATGGTCAACAGTAACTGGTTCACCCCCGTTTTTTGACACTGGGGACATGACAGTGTTTACTCATGTTTGCATGTTTCTGGAAAACAATTTGGACTGTAGGCTGAAAAAAAATGTTTCTCATTCCACTGCGAGACAGATGAAGGCCATGGACTGACTAAGAATAGGCATCACACCAACAGGACTCCAGCATGCAGATCTCATCTTATGTTGAATAAACGCAAGCTAAACAAAATAAAGGGGGAGAGGGGTGTTCTTTGCAACATTTGCAGAGGGAACTGCAGTCTCAGAACATTCCCCAAAAACAGTCCTTAACAGTGTCTTGGGCCCTTCAGCAAAATGGCGCTACGAATAAGGACAGAACAGACTCCTTCGGACAACAGACTCCTCTGTCTTCACACGTCTTCACAATTAGAGAAGGCTGCTCTAATCTCAATTATGAATATGAATCCAGAGTTACACTTACTGAACGTTTTGCAGATGTCGGAGACAGCCTTGAAAACACGATCTGAGAAGTTGACCTTGACCTTCATATGTTTCATGTTTGGCAGCTGGAGACGCAGCAACTTGTGCTGTGGTGTGAACAGCAGCCTGGCATCTGCCTGGATGCCATACTTGTCCAGCGTCCAGTGGGTCTTCAGCAGCCATGTCTTCTTCTTCTCCCACCACAGAGCATGGTCCGACCAGTCCTTCTTCACATCTGTAAGAAAAAGGAGGAATGGAGCAATGAGTTAAATCAAATGAAAACTGCCAACAAGCAGAAGACCTGAGTCTGTTGATGTGGTTGATATTTTCAGCAGCAAGTCAAAAGATACTGTTTTGAAAGGGGGCTCTGCGTGCTAGGAAACAGAGACAAGCCTGGTATGAGCAGGGTGCTCTGTATGCGTCACAATTCAATGACCTGAGCTAACCAAAAATGTCCCTGCGGGGCAGAGAGTCACATTTGGGGAAAGTCAGGCTGTGGGGGACAGAAGGTGTACGTTTGTCTGTGTGTGTGTGTGTGTGTGTGTGTGTGTGTGTGTGTGTGTGTGTGTGTGTGTGTGTGTGTGTGTGTGTGTGTACACACAGGGGTGGAGAAGTCAAAATGAGAGTGAGGACAAGTCTTGGAGTGTGAAAGAGGTGGCTGCGTGTGAGACACTGCAGGGATATCAGGTTCATGACTCCCTCTTTGTTCTACAGTCATACACTGATCCCTCTAAAGCAGGGACAAGCCACCCAAAACCCTACATTGCTCCCAGGGCCTTCACTCTGCAGGGCTTTGCCACAATGGGGATGGACCCCAGGTCCCATGGTGTGTGTGTCCGACTTCAAGGGGTAACCACAGGGATTGAGGGAACTCAAAGCAGCTGTTTTGGAGATCACCTTGCTCTGCTTTCTGTGCGATAGCGTGTGTGCTTCAAATCACCTCAAAGCCCAGGGGACAATGAAATATGCAGCTCCCATGTAAGTTGTGATCCCAAAGATGTTGTACAGGAACAAAAAAACCTGTGTGCGTTTCATGTCAAATTGAACAGCAGGCTCTGGAACATTTTACAAGAATCAAAAGCACCGATGCACTACTTGCATAAATGGGATTTAACGTATCACATGTACACTACAAACGTGTTAGACATAATGAGCTCACTGGCTTGGGTTCTGGTTGGTGATGTCACTAGTCCAGTACTAGTCCAGCAAGTCTGGATTCTGCTGCCCATATTTCTGGCCATTGAATGTCCAGCACATGTAGGCTCAATGCTGCCTACACCAAGTCACTGCGTCTGCAAGTAGAGGACAGTGTGTTCCCTCACGCATCATCTATGGGGAAGTGTGGTCTAAACTAATCCATATGTTGCAGAGTCAATTTGTGTATTTTGAGGCACGATGAGACTCCGAATCTCCACCTTCCATTACCCCTACAAAAAACTGGCATGTCTGGGTTCTGCGGCATTTAAACAGAATGACAGTAGTTGAGGTCACGAGAAAAACGATGTTACCCTCTGTTCATGTCTTTCACCTGCCAATCTAGCTGCCAAGTGTCTTGCTAACCTCATGGTAACCACTCCCAAGTTTCCTCCCGTTTCCCTTGTCCTGCCATTGTTTGCTGCTGTTCTTTACTTTACATGAGAGAGCAGCTATGTGTGACGTTGACACTCTCCCGCTGATCCCCTGCAAACCTCCGAAAAACCTGAATGAATGGGATTAGCAGGCGGGTGAGTGAACCAGCAAACATGACTGCTGTGGGTCAGTTAAGACAAACTGGGCTAAGGAGAGGGACTCTGGCAATTGAAATGGAGGAGAATCTGTGGCAGAACAGTCACTGGCATCTCAGTGCAAATGTCACTGAGAAGGCTGAGGACTTAAGCATGTGAATTGAGGCATTGTTTGTTAGCAGAGTAAACAAGCTAAGACCCAACAGCTTGATAAACACTTGGCACTTAACTGAAAACATCCTGAGCTTTCTTTTTGGGACTCAGCATGGGGTCTACCGATGCATGCGCTGTGCCCTCATTGTTGAGAGGGCTACTGAAAGAAGAGCTGAATTAATGAGAGGGAGTAAGCTGGGGAAAATGGAAAGATATATATGCATTTTCATAATTTTGCCTGCCTTTTTGCTAGAGCAACCTTTTAATTTTGAGTGTCTGGGTGCAGAGGAGCCCCCTACAGTAAGTGAGTATTCCTGTAGTTACCAAATGGCACTTTCTATAGCACCACGTCAAGTTCAGGATACATGATTGCCCTGCAGTTAGTGGACATGGACACACACATGGACACACACCTTGGTGAGTACGGTAGACTTCTTTCAACAGTCAGTCCCCTCACCATTTGGCCTCCGATTGGCCTTGTTGCAGCTGCCCTCACAGTCAGATCTCTGCTAAACCTCACTGGCTGTGGTATTCTCCTGTCTCCTGGTGTCATTACGCAATGATTTTGACACAATGTGATTGGCGGAGAGCAACGCGGGTGTCCATCCGGTGGGTTCCTACAATAACAAGGTGGTAACTCAATCTGTCAAGAGGGGAGGTGCAGAGAGCCAATCGCATTTGCCAGCTAAAAATACAGCCAGCAGAGGCTGACGTAATGCAGCAGCTTGCAGAAGTGGGGGCTTAAGTAATTGGGTGCATTAAATGTGGACCCACAACCCCTTAGCGGAGAGAGGGAGAGTGTGTGTGTGTGTATGTGTGTGTGTGTGTGTGTGTGTGCATATGCTGTGCACACACAAAGCCTGTGGACTTGGGAGGGGGAGGGGATGGAGAGAGGGATCCCATGTTTTATGACCTCTGTAGGGTATGAGAGATGATACAAAGATTACGTGTCCGCATGCCGGCTTGGGGGAGAGGACTTGAGTGTTTGTCGATGGGAGGTTATCTGTCCATTACTTATATTAGTACTATGCATTTGTGTGTGCTCTCTAACAAGCTCTGTTAATCTATAAATCATGTCAAACTACATCTTTCTCATTCACTACTGGCACCTCAACATGCTTTCCTCTGCATTACGTCTGCTGCACATCAAGTTACTGTGATTAAAAGTCATCATAATCAGAATAATGATTGAAAAGGAATGTAAGAGCGTGAGCAACAGCTCTTTGGCCAAGTTTGAAGGAATTTTGAAAGGATGATACAATAAAATTAACTCTTAGCTCCACCTTAAATCCTGCCTTATTCACCTCCTCTGTTACTCCTTCCATCCCTCTCCTTCTACCCAGCGTAGGTCTTGTTTACATAGGGCAGTAGCCATGTTTATGGAAGCCAGTCTGTTCGAGGGAGGGAGGGACATGTGACAAAGGGGGAAGGAACCAAAAGAAAAGCTTGTCAGGGACCAGGGGTGCATTTGTGGAGAACATGTTAATTTGGGAGCCATGGAGAGAAGTAAAAAGAGAGAATGGAAGAGAGAGGAGGAGGGATGTTCAAAGCTTCTAGCCATGCGGCTCAGTAGGCTTTGTCATCTTCAGTAAACAGCTGATGAAGCCATGGCTGAAGGGTGAAGTCAGTCATGTCATCTCCTTGGTAAATCCTGTTCGTCACTACAGGGGCAGCTAAGCAAGGCGACTACTTATTTTAATGTACTACAAAAACGTCCCAGTCCAACAATAGACAATCCCTCCGGATTCTAAATATATTCCATGTTTCATGCAGAGTAAGAGTTGGAATCCACCGTCCAACCTGAAATTTGACAGTTCATTATATCCTCGGTCTCTCACTTACTTTGCGTGCCTAACAGCATGATTGTTAGGCTACAAGCATATGACCAGGACAGGTCTAACAGCAGACAAGCAATGGGCGATTATCTCTGTAGACAAAACTGTACGCTGAACACAAAAGGAAAGGCATTTGACATTTGATGCCAGTGTAAGATTGGAGTGATTCAATTGGGCTGAGAACTTCCCGACAATAGTCCATCAATCACTGGAGAGACATCGAAGAGCCTGGTTGCATGCACTCTAAAATTCTATCATCCAATTTATTCAGTCATCCGATTTCTGACATGACCATGTAAACAGAATAATACAATGTCCTTGGTTGGAAATAGGCAGATTAGAGGATGATATGTAAAAACAAAATAAAACAAAACAAAAAAAAGACAAAGACAGCCTTGCCGCTTTGCAAAATCTATGAAGGACCACTTATGAAGCAAAGAGTGGACCCATTTCATGTCATATGAAATGAAAACCTATTGAGGCTCTTGAGTCATACATACCTCTTGCATTGCACGACACAAGATAAGTGCGTGCTCAAAGAAATCTGATAATGGACAGGTTTTGTTTACGCATTTCTCAGGTGCACACAAGCATTACCCTCTATTTTCAAAATAAAATATGTATGCAGATAATCAGATTTTTATGGTCATGTAAAATGACTGGATGACCAAAATATGCGATCCTACTCATATCTTCTCCCAGGGAAACAATCAGGAATCTACTGGAGTATGAGTCAGCATCTGCTGAGACACGGCTATTGAACATTTCTAAGCGTCAGAATTTTCACTTTCACTTTCAGAATCACTTCCTTCCAGCGTATGACTGAGAAATTAATGAAACAGGTAGTAGATCCCGAAATAGGGAAAGCCGTGGTTGTTTGTGGTCTTAAAAAGCATCAACACGACTGCATCAGAAATATCCAGGAGGACGATATTCTCCTGTTACAAAAGTAACATTAAAACACATATCTATCTGCAGCAAACTGCAGCTGGAGGTAGGACTCAACAGCGCCAAAAGACTAATCTACAAGATTTTTCATTTGTTAGTGGTCAGTGGTGGAGTAATGGTGCAACTGGGAGTCTGCGCTCAGCTATGAGCCGCAGAGGAGTTAATCATGCGACATTCTACATGTGCACCTGTTCAGTACTGACTCTATAACCTCTGACATGGTAAAAGTCAATTTACCAAGTCTTGCAGTGGAAAAATACAGTGTATTCCAATCGGAGGCATTGGAGGAAGCTGTTGGGTGTTTGGATGGGTGAGAAAGGGAGGGAAAGATACAGAGTAAGAGAGATTGTATCTATTTGTGTCACACAGGAACAGTTCTGCAATCAAGTACATGCGGACACATCAGAATAATGATATTACAAAGTAATTTTTCCTCACAGCTTTAGGGAGTAGGTACCGAATATTCATCAATCATTGTGTCCATAATAGTCCACCAAGGTCTGTGAACATTGTGATGGCACGGGCCAGAGCTGCTGCCAATAAAAATTGACTTCCTTGATGCTGGGGTAAAAATGGTCCAACGCTGCATTTCTGGGAGAGGAATAGTTACAGCATCAATTGTTCCCCTGGAAGGACAATCTATGACACAGCAATAATTACAAGACATGCAGATACAAATTAGAGATTACAGATTTATCTCCGCCAAAGAAGGTGAGAGAGGCAAAAAGCACCAGACTGTGAAACCCACAGGCCCTGAACGTGTCATGCATAATCATAATGCCGAATATAATTTAATTTTTCCCCTTTTACAAGGGGTAGACATCCTCTGTGAGTGTTCTAGAGTTTGTACCGTGTGATGTCTGATGATTTAATAAAACACTGACTCAGATGGACCACACCGCAAACCATTTTCACTCCTCATCCATAGAGAACTGGCATGCACGTCTGTTGGTACAATCATAGCAGCATCTCTGCAGTGCAACAGGAAGGCACTGGCTTGGGCTGGGCCACTACTTAGGCTAACTACTTCCTGTCAGAGATTGGAAACGTGGGACGATTGTTCGAGCACAAACATATGAGCCATCTTTCATTTTGTAATACTGGATCTTCAGGGATGACTTGATCAATGGTTTTAACCTCAAGAGGTAATACAGCTGATAAAAGCATCATGGCCGCATGGTGTGAGAGGAGGCAGAGGGCTTGCAAACTCCTACTAATGAACACAATTCTCTCCTGGTGTGAGGTGCAGAATGAATGTCAAAATGAGATGTTCGTGCAAGTGTTGTTCCCCTTAGCAACGCAGACGCAAGACCACTAGAAAAGCAATGAAAACTACAAGACGCAGGAGGGCGGGTCTGCATGCTACAGAGGGAGGCTGGCAGGGGAAAAAAATGCAAGAAGGAAGCTGAACATCCTCAGTTAAATCACGCTTTTGTCACACGCAGGCCATCTCCCATGATGGGAAAGGTCTGAGCAGCAACCACGTGAACGTATTGCCTATTGCTATACTTGTTGACGTTATTTCTCAATACCACTACTATGCTGTCTCATCAACGGAGTGACTTACCGGTATTTCCACAACCCTTGCTAGCAAAAAACAACAATCCCCAACGCCCATACACAAAAAAAAAAACAATACAAACAAACATGACCACACTAAGCAATGGTATTTGAGTTCTACGTATGGGACTTGAAACATCCAGTGTACGTGAGGCAGAGCTTGGAACAATCAATCGATTGAGGATATTATGCAAAGTGAATGATGGGCACTTATGTTTCCAATTATCTAGCCTGGATGAATAGGCAGACAACTGTGTGTGTGTGTGTGTGTGTGTGTGTGTAAGTGGGGGTAGGGGTGGAGGTGGTTTGAGGGGGCAGACTCCATAATGTAGTTTCATTAATTAAAAATAAAGATTAATGAGAAAAGAAACCAGGGTGGGGGAATTGCGGGCTGGGCGTTGGTTGATGACGGCACTAAACAAGGGAGATGAGGCACACAGCAGAGTCTGCGAGTGACGGCAGTGACTAGCAAGCCACATGCCATTCTACGGAAGTCATTTCCTGCTCCATCCAAGACTTTTTATGGAATTCTAGTCCCGTGGCCGACGTCATGACAACAACTTAAGACCCTCCTTTCAATGCGCAACCCCTGCCCACCCTCCAGGCACTCTTTCTCCCCCTCACATCGCGCTCTCCTTCTCGGTAGCCTGAGCTATCCATGTCATAGCAAAGCAAACATCCAGTAATCGCAATGATGCGACAACACCCCAACAAGGCACTTCAATTCTGGCATTTGCCATTTCTGAGATTTGGTTCTGCATGATAATCATGAGAGAAAAGGCTGGACTGATAATACAGGAGCTTAACATATGGCACGAGTCCAGGTCCCGGAGAGGTCATAGAGTGCATTGTTATCTCACAAGAACCTGCACACCATTGCACTTCACCTAAGTACCAACCTGTTGAAGTGAAATGTTTTCCCTCCAGCACTTATTGTGAGTTACATTACATTGGACCCTAGATAAAAGGGAATACAGCTTGGGAGCAATTTCTGTAGATCAAATAAATCTTCTCTCAGCTAATGCTGTTTGTAGGATATTTGCTCTCCCATCTGTAAGCTTTTAGAGAATAAAGTGGGTTACTTTAGGGGAAATGCAAAGTCACAGATAGCGATAACACAGAAAATGATGGAAGGCTGAACAAGGATGGGGAACGTTGCAGTTCAATCAGACAACTCTAAATACTGCTCCCCTGTAGGGCTGCGAGCAAAATGGAGGCGCCATTCACAGCTGGGATCAATAGCAGAGTGCCTTCCTGGCATCTGTCTGTATAATCCAATATCGAAGGCCATATGAGCCCATCCGTGTTGCAGAGGGGAGACCTGCACCTCATTGGAAGAGAACAACCACTACAGCAGGATGCGTGTGGAAGGAACACACCCGCCAGAGGCAAGTCCAACAGTGCTCCCGTGCAGAAACACATGCGCAGACATTAACACTAATGTCTGTCACAGAGAAAGCAGCTGATAGCAGCGCAAGTCGTACATGACCAGCAAATGTGTGACCTATGGATGTAAACACACAGACAATGGTCAAATTGGGGGTGGACAGTTGGAAACACCAACACAAGGAGGAAAGGGCTGCAACGGGGTGATTTGGAGGAGGGAGTTGTAATATGGGCACTACAAAAGGACAGCTACAAACATATTCATATGTGTAAACTCAAAACATCCGGACAACAGACTGATCTTTTGCCTGGCGTGTGAGTGTTCAACGGTACTGAGATGGTGTCCAGCTGCGCCAGTGCGGCAGTGTCACCAAAACTGAGATGACCAGAAAGAGGTCACAGAGAACAGACCTTGAGATGTGTCCCAGAGGACGTGGCACTCAGTGAAAATTTTTCTTACTCTAGCAAACTGCCTCCTTATTTACAAACAAGTCACATATCCAATCTTAGGTTTGTATTCTATTCAGCAACACAAACATGAACACACACTCTCAGACATCTAAAATCTTGCAGCAGAGCAGAAACTACAGGCAGACATTTTATTTTTTACTTGTCAAGAAGGTATCGCTGGAGCATGCAGTGAGCACAGTGGCTGAAATACCTGGAGCTGGATAAGACAGTGTGTGTGAGGTCGCCAGCAGTGTGTAAAAAAACGGTGTGTGAGTTAATGATTACAGTGGAAAGAAACCTATTGACTTTGAGTGGGAGTGAGGGGGTAAATATCCCAGCGTTCACCACATTGGCATAATTGTAATATGACAAGAAGACACGAGTTCTTTCAACCAAATTTCATAAAAAACCATGCTAACAGTTTGAAGAATGGAGGGCACAGAGTCCAGTGGAGTAGAGTTAGTGTGGGAGGATCGATGACCTCATGTCATCCCACATGGAGCACCAGCAACAGAGGCAACAGAGGCAGCAGTAGCAGCAACAGCACCTATTCTATCACAGAGTACAGAAGCTGCACCACATAGACAAACTCAAAGCACAAAGACTTCAATTATGTGGGGCTCCGACAGGACAGCTAAAAACAGGACCACAGTCAGGGACTCAAATCTTGGTGCGCTGAGAGAATGCCAAGCATTCTCACACCATCTACACACAGCGCGCGGTCACTCCCAAATCGGAGTGCTGCCACCACTGACCTTTCTCCAGCCCCCATGAAACAGGCCACTGTTGGAGGGGCTGGAACAGAGAACTCTTATGTTTACAAGCACCCAAACTTGTCAAGTGCGTAATTGCAGTAGCAAAAGTGTGCATGACCTAGTGGGGGCAGGGAAAAGGTGCATGGTTTCTTTGGACAGTGTTTTACTGACCCATCTGTATCGTATGGGTCCAAAGCAGAGTTTCACCTGCAGAGCCACACTACAAAATATGAAAGGAAGCGTCTTTCATATTTCAGAGTATACATCTGTAACTGGTGCAATATAAGACTGTATTGTAGCAACAGGTTTTAACAGATATGATGTTCCCAAGAGGACCCAGACACCAATACTTCAACAAATTCCTAACCAGGACCTTAAGAGATCATTTTTTCCCCTTACTTTCTAGCAAAAAGAATATTTTGAGTTCCAGGAAAAGAAAAAGTTGGCACACTTCCTTCTTTAACAACAGCCTATATTCAGACACAGACTGTACTTTTGGGTACGAGAATGGTGTTTACTCAGGAGAAGGGTTCTTGGAGTGAAACCCATTTCTGAAAAGAGTAGAATTTACTGCCTAATGAATCTGACGAAACAACACAACCAGTCAAAGACACAAACGCAGATTCTACTTCCGAGAGAATTAGCAGACGAGAATTAGTGGTCTTAATTATAGCAATAAGATAAAAGCCATTCAGTGAAGGACATGACCACACACAAGTGCTTTGACCTACCAAGTTTCTCCACAAGTTTGAGCATAACCCCACCGATGTGAATTTCCCCAGTGACCCTGAGGGACACATCCCGGTGGAGGTCAGTGACATGCATCTTCAGTTCCCATGTGCCATCGGCATAACAGCCGTCAGGCATCCGGATCCCGTCCAGCGCCATCCTGTCAAACAGAGGCACAGGTCCACTTTAAGTTTGGTCGCTCTGGTGTGAACACAAACCTATTGACCTGTTGCAAAGATAGAGGTGTGATGTGAATGGGCCACAATGTGTTAGATATATCCGGAATAACCTTTACTACTCAACTTGAACGGATTTATAGAACAGCATTATGGCTGCAGATAACGATTAGTGATGCTAATTTCAAAAATGACTTAAGCAGGTGTCTATAACGTACAGACAAAGCCGCCCGTGAGGCGAATCCTTGACAAACTGTCAATACCGATTTCTTTTAAAATTGCGTGCAAATAGGGCAAAAAGCGAAGTCCAAAACGCCGATTTAAGGGGAAGAGGGGCGGGGTCCGCTAGAAGTGAGAAAAAGTCATCAATGAAGTTACACTGGACTATTTCGTTGGTCGGTAACGAGGGGTGTTACAGATACTCAAAAAGAATTATCGCGTCAAGATGGAGATGGGCATGATGAATGGAAAACGTTGCAGTTTTGCCGTTAACACACAGGGGAATTGAATGGGGCGCACCCATGTGTGTTCACAGCCGAAAAAGTTCCACTCCAGCCTTTCTGTCTGTCTGCCTATCGGGGGACGAGTGGTTCGCCGATCAAGACAACCGTCTCCGATCGATAACGCCGGCCCGAACAAAGGACTCAGGGCCCCGGGGACAACAAGTTGAAGAAGTGGAGATTCGGAGCAGTTACGAAGCCCCGACGGCTAAGAAACCGCTTCACCTGTTCCACTAACGGTACAGCCTCGCTGGCAAATAGCGGCCGGGTCTCATTATGTAAGCCCGGCCCTGTGCCCCGAGCCCCGGGCACACGCCACGGCGCCGGCTCGGTCGGCCCCGGGAGTTGGTTTCACCGGGAAAAGTCCACGTCTAGCGACGAAGAGAGGGCGAAAGTACGCGGCGGGGGGAGGGCAGTCGTTGACGAAAAAGAAGAATTAGCCAGACAGACCAAGCGCGGGGGGACGACGGAACGAGCCCGGAACGTTTTCATAAATCACCACCGCGACATGAGCCAAGAGGAAAACCGAACATTTAAAATGTGACTTTACCTTCACATATACACCGGTCCGCTGACTCAAAACACCAAAACTCTCGACTGTGCGCTTTGAAGTAAGTTCCCTCTTCTCAAAACATTTAAAGAGACTTCTTTCAGCGGAGTAAAAGGCAGAAAGTATCCGCCGACGAAGTCGGTGAGGTGAAGTATCCCAAAGTGTTTTCCTGCGGGCTTCGGCTAATGGAGTCCAGCCTCTCTCCCCCTCCCACTCAGGGCATCACGTCACCGCTCCAAGCCCACTTTTCCTTTCATACGATCGGTCCTACACACACACACACACACAGTGTGGTCATTATTGGGGTAACCGGCAGGTCACGAATCAAGGCAATCTCGTGATTAACATGGAGATGAAAAATTACATTGGCATTGATTTGGAATCAAAGTCGAAAACACCTTATCGGCTTTCAGAGTGAGATCGCCACATCGGATCCGGGCTCGGATGGATAAAGAATGGATGAATTAATTGATAATACCCGATACACCTATGTAAAATTACCACCACGTATGCCACAACAACTGGAATGTGTTGCTCAGACATAATGTTTTTTTTTTTCAAAGTCAATAGAAACCTCTTGTATATTCATCTCAGTTGGTTGCCATGTCAAATCTCAAAACCTCAAACTCATAACTTTCACTTCCTGTTTTGCGATGTAGAAGGACGCAGGATTTGTTATCATAAGGGGAAATATTACTCAAGAATGGTCACTAACCATAGGATAGATCTGGGGTCAACAGTGCAAGTTCAAAAACTAAGACAAACAAAGAAAGAAAACCACTTCAATATGGATTGCTTTCAGGCCATGCTGAGGTTGGACATGCTGAATGACAAAAATCATGAACTAGCAGACAGCAGACAAGAAGCTCACTGATGCTGTAGCCAAGCAGATGGAAGCTCAGACAGCTTCTTGATTCAAAGCTGGTAGTCGGAAAAGATAAATTACGCGCCAGTTGGAGGACGGACACAACCAGATGACCCTGCCGACAGGATTGCCAAAAAGGCTTACCTCCGAATCCTCTGATCAAGTGATGTTGTTCCTCCTCCTATGAGAAGGAACCACATCTCCAGGGTCCAAGCTGAAGACATTTTGGATTGGCTTAGTCTGGAGGAGCCATGTTGGATTGTGGACAGACGCTGCAGATTGATTTGAGTGAGATTCAGGACAGCTGGTTCATCAAAGCTTGATTGGTAAAATCGAAAACTCATCCAGACTGATCTGAATCTCAAGTCCCCAAGCAACACAGAAGGGTTCAAATCCAGGAGCTTCACTTTGCTGACAGCCTGAGCAAGGTCATGGCACACTGATGGATGAGAAGAATGAGAAGGAGCAACAATACCACAGGTCGCTATGGACATGTTGGACTGAAAGCACCCCTAGTACAAGTATTACGAGGACATTGCAGACTGAGGCGAACTATTTACATTTCTAGAAGTATATCCCATATCCTCTGGAGACATTGGGGTAAGTAATGAATACAGGATGTGAAAAATGTCACATGGTTACATAAATGGTATGCAACGTACGGCAAATGAATGGTGCTGCAACAGCATTTGACGCAGAAACAGCAAAGAGCCACAGCGGTGCTCATTTTCTGCTAAGTGGAAAATGATGTCGCAAAGATACGATTCACTTAATCGCCAACTGCCTTTTATGGAAATAGTGCTGAGCTATGCAAGCAGCATCCGGGAACTTCGGTCTTAACTCCTTCGAGCAAAACCCAACAGTGGCTCATTTTTGCTCCCTCCCCTCCTCTCTCACCGCCCCACCTCACCCCTACAGTGTATCCTTAACTTTTATACTACAAACTTGATAAGTTGCATCTGGCTGCCTTTTGCTTGCTGTGGTGAAAGTTCAGTGGAAAAACAGCTGTGAGACTTAAACGAGAACAGTAATACCAAAGGGGAGAGTGCTGCTTTCATAGTGTTTCTATATCAGCTACAGACTGTGCTTATGAATCGAACTTTGTATTTTTAAGTGAGCACTTTATTAAATAAGTATCTTACTTTGCCAAACACATGCTCAAACTATACTCTTCCCACAGTGCATCAACATTTCGGGAATATTAATGCGATGTGTATTGCTGTGCTTGAGTACCACACCTTAGAAAAAAATGAAGCAATTTCTAACACAAATTATCACGCAACAACCAAAAGGCTCTGATTTCTAATGTATGACATAATGCTCCCCTTAATTCTATGATGCACCACTGAATGGAATGGGTCACAATTTGAGAGCCGCAAATAAAAACCACCGCGCTGTGAAATTCTGCTAAAAGTTCATCAAATCGCAAGCACACACATACACACACACAGAGAAGAAGCAGCACTCCACACCATCCAAAACACACAGCCTCTTCAAATGATCTGCAGTAAAGGCCCATGAATCAGCATTTCTGGCCCAGTCTGTCATGGAACGCACGAGATCCAAGCCTCTACCTCAAGAGCTCCAGTCGTCAGCTCCGGAATCTGGGCCTTCAGACTACAGTCTGCGTCAAAGCGATTTATAACCTCTCTCCCTGCAGTTCTGACCCTCTTGTCAGTTTCTGGCAGCCGACCCATTGCCTTTTATAGGCTGTGTTTTAATTGCAGAGTAAATATTTCAGTCAGTCAGATGCAGAGCAGAGTCAGATGGAGAGCTGTACTGGCTGCTGAAGGAGAAGCAGTTGGAGACGAAGGACAGAGACAGAAGTCAGCAGTGGTGGATGAACACTGACCCACAAAGAGTTTGGACTACTGTTAGAGGCACGGCCGGGGAATAAATCATCCAATCAGTTGTTGTGTTATGTGTAAGCAGGCTTAAAGGGAACAATACCCTGTTGTATTTGATGCCAAATTAAAAGTAGAGTATCCCACTTAAATGATTGAGAAACAGTAGAGACACAGTGGTGACAATTAAATTCGCTAAAGGCAATAAACAATTAAAAAGGGAGCAAAGGCCCACAACAGATGGTCAATAAGGAATTTTGGTATTCCCTGTGTATGACTGCCTCCCCCTGGTGAAAAGCGGTGCGACAGCATCTCATTATTATTGAGGGGGCTCGCTTGGATCTTCAAGTGGCCCCATCTGCGCGCCTCGGCCTTACAGATGTTGTTTAACTGTATTAGCAAGTCACGCTGAAGGCGAGGCTGGTGGCAGACTACAATGGCGCCTATTCATGGTCCATCAGCCCGCGTTGTTCTTCATGCTGGGAGGCTGACTCGGAAAAAATTCCTACTCAGCTTCACAGGAACAAGTTACTCCATTGTCCTCCATTATCAGACTGGGAATGAGCTGTATTTTTGCCCAATTTTGAGGCCATCTTCCACCTCTGCTCTAAATCTGCCCCCACACTCTGAGTCACATTTTACTTTTACAATCATAAACAGTGTAATGTGGAAAAATAAGGAGTCACTGTTTTAAAAATTCAACTTTTTTAATAATAGGAAATAAATACAGTGCTTTGGATGGCGGTTAGGATCCATTCAGGCATACAGGGATTATTGCACAGCTCTTGGAACAGACATTATTCTGAGGACATTCAATAATTGTTTGAGAGCAGCCTGAAACCTTTAGAAATACAAGTCAGTCAGCTGAGCTTTCACATTCTCACTGCATACACGTCTGAGCATCTGAAAGGTCATGTACACTGTTTTCACAAATAATGGCTTCAAATTGATGTTTTCATTCAGTAAAACATGCAAGAGTAGATTTTCCCCTTGAGTGGGTTGAGACTGGAAGAAAAGTAGATTGGTGGCGTTCCGATGATGAGATGTGCACTGAGTGCAAAGGAACTCAAAATCACAACAATACAATATTGACCTTTTCAATTGTGTCCACGTAGCCTGAGTGAATGGAGGCAAAGTGAACCAAAACTTCGACAGGAAAGTTTTGATGGAGACAGGGACAGTACTCAATGTCTGCATACATTAAGGAAAAAACATCTTACTCAATGAGAGTGATGAGAAAACATCAACTTTATACACTTATCAACTTCATGATTAAGTCTTCAGCCACACCGTTCTTTTCAAAGGTTCAGGTCAAGGTAGAACACTGCTCGTGTTTGTCTGACATAATGCTGCAGCTCTGATCAGATTGGATAAGTCCAATGTCCCAAAGGTGACTTGCATGCTGGCCTTCCAAGTGCGCAACAAGCCTGGAAAATACTCGTGTAAATGTGGCGTGTATTATCTTCATCTACTTTGTGCCATTCGTTGCTGATCGATGTGTGCAAGGTAGGTCCATCAGATTAAGTGTAGACCCAGGAAGCCTATTCTCCCTTATTCTATTCAAAGATTATTAGTGCCACTACACATTCCAGTTACTTGTCTGGTTGTTGTCCAGGGAAAAGCCTAAAATCTTTTCTCCTATAAGCCCTTTTCTCTTATGACAAAAACTAATAATGTCTTCACAAGAAATAGCATCAAATGGATTCCATTCAGTGGTGAACCAGTCAACATCTCTTGACTGAGGAAAACGAGCAAAAGTTATCTGAGCTTGAACAATAGTTGACAAACTTAACATGTTCAACATAAAATGGAATTGACACGAAAAAATACTCAAATCTGCCACATCCACAGAAATCAAGCTGGGAGGGAATTGTCAATGCCTTAGAGTTGTCATTAAAAACATGGTTAACATTTCACATAGGTTTTGATATAACTAATAACAAAAGATTTTAAGATGTGTTGGCACAATGGCAAATTTCTTTTGCTGTTACTGCACATCATAACATTTCTACTTTTACCATTTCAAACAACATCCATAATTCTAAGGGTTACCCTATGGGCCAGTTTCAATAAAGAACACCCCTTTTCATCATCCAGTGAGTGAAATCAATGAAGTAGTAGCTGGTAATTACTGTCAATCTCTTTGAAGAAGAAGAAGGAAAAAAGAGCACACGTTGCATGCAAAGCTGTATGTGAGTGAAAGCCCAATGATGTAAAAAAACAAAACAAACAAAAAAAAAGGAGTGACTGAATATTGGTCCAAAACAAAAGTGTGCCTAACATTTGATTTTCATCGTTTGTATTACATGAAAAGCCGAATGAAGAAAAACATATAAACAAATTGACAACAGTCAAATCTCAGTCAATCCCAAATGCCTGAAAACTGTTACAAAAAATATTGATTTTTCTTTTTGTAAGAAAAAATATATTTACCTTTTTTCTATTTGAACATTAATACAAAGATGTGTCTTATGAGAAAATGACTATGTGAATTACTGGCTTTACGTCCTTTCAAATAAGCGTTGTAATCATGAAGAACGACCATCTGAACACATAGATTCACATACAAGAAAGAGGCTTTGCATGTTTATCCCCTGATGGGAGACACACATAAAACATATAATTTGTACTGGTCTAAACCTCTTGTTTAACAGAAAATAGATTTTCCAGTGATGGTGTCTGAGCAATGAATAATTAAGCTATTGTCTCACATACGGAGTAAATATAACAGACCGAGTGAAATACTTAAAAGAGGACTCACTGTAGACAGTTCAGTCTGAGGTGTCAACATTCAGAAAGATGAGGGACCTTATGCAGGGTCCAAGCAAGGCTGACAATGAATTTGCAGAAAACTGACAGTCTTGATTGTGCGATTTAACATGTGCTGAGAGAAGCAACAGCACTTTCTGTCTGGAAATGTAAATGGTTGGGAGAATGTAATTTTACATTGTTACAAGACATCGATGGTCATTGTGGCATAAGAGTGAACCTCCGTGGGGGTTCCAGATCCATATCAGTCACCCTTAGGATGAGCAATTATATAGGACTAACTAAACTAAACTCCAAATAAGACAATGTTGTTGTGTTATAGAGTTAATGGATCATTATACCAGAAAGGTGACAACATGACAATGCCAGGGGTCACACACGCCTCTTTAGCGTGTTGATGTGAGCATTGGCTTAGTCTGGATCCGAGTGTTCCTCTGCTGATTGAGAGGGCATCCTTTGCTTATATATAAATGTCAAGAGGAAGAGTGCAATGTCATGCGAGCACCAGTAGCTTGTGTGCGAAGTCACGGCTGACCAATAGCGGCTCTCAACCAGACCCTCACGAAGCTCAAAGTCTATGCGCCGCTCCAACTCCACTGCAAGATGTAGACCGGGATGGAAAGAGTTTGTCATTATTTGAAATAATGGCCATAGTGTCTCTTTCAATTATAAAGTCAAGTCAACATAATTAGTATAGCGCAAAATCATAACAGAAGTTATCTCAAGGCACTTTACAAAATGGAGTAGGTAGTGCTCCTCAACATGTAACCAGTCAAGGTCTATGGGATGGACACACAGACCCAACATATACCCTATTAGTGACGGTGTTATTCAATATTCAATCAGAAGTTAAGTCTTGCATGCAACGTTTGGCTTTTCACATGCCATAACAAGGACAATCGACTTACAAGATGTTTCGGCAATCGGTGATGTGGGCCGGGTTGCAATGGAGAGGTCGTTTGATAGTTGGGGATCAGCTGGCTTCTGCTCCTCATCCTCAGTAATCGGCCCCCCTTCCACACCTCCTGACACAGACGATTGACTGCTGGAGCGTGAGAAGCGCGAAAAAAGGATTCCACCGATGCCCTTTCCTATGCTTGCAGCTCCTACATTGATGAAATGTAGAGAAGTTCATTAGATTCACCAATGTGTGCATTTTCTTTTTCTTGTCCACATGATGGCACTATTGGTGTATTAATGAGAAGAGGCGACACCAACGATTTGAAGATAACCACCTCCATCTCAAGGTATAAGTTGTTAGATGCACACTAGCCTTTTAATTCAGTGACACACTCATCAGACAGAAGCACTTTTGGGGTGGGAGGTGGCTTGCCTAAAATGCTGGCCTTGCCCAGACTGGTGATGGACTCCCCGTAATGTCGGCGGGGGAGTACCGGGGAGGTACTCGGGCTGGGAATGCTCTCAGTGTCAGATGTCGGGTCTTTGACTGGGTTGATATAGGTTGGCCGGATCTCATCATAGGGTGTGGGATTAGTGGCACTGCACCTGATTGAGAAATTGTACCATATACAGCCGTGAAATTCTTAACACTTGCAACATTATGCACTGTAATCTTATGTAGGGTGGCATGTAGGGTTGAAAGTATTCCAATCATAGCATCATCATGACTTGTTAAAAAGGGAAACATGTTTGTCACATTCTTACCAGTGAATCTGAACAGGAGTAACATTGCTATAGTGTTTAAGGATGAGGGGCTCCAGCCTGTAGGCCTGTAGAATGAAATATACATCAGTAAGGTCGCTACTTCAAGTCTATAATCAACAAATACATAAAAACTGCCGGTGCTTGAGATGAATGGGTGTGTGCGTGTGCGCACGAGTATGACAGAACAAATGAAGGGACCAATTAAGTGGCACCAACCACAGGGTCTGTGGGATGGAAGACGTTGAAGAGTCTACTGCAGATGGAGGTGGGCATGATGTGGTCCTGGTGACAACTAGTCCCAGGGCGGATCCCCCTCAGAGCGAGGAACACAGAAAGAGGTGAGCCCATACAGAAGAAGTTTTCCACCTGAAAAATCAAGATTCAGTCAGATTTGAAAATCCCAACACTGTGTCACCCACATTTATGTTAGTATATTATACATTGGTATATTGCATAATTCTTCTCTTCCATTCTGTATCGTCTTTGAGCAGCTGGGGCTTTTAATTTCCTGGATCATTACTTCAATGGCTCGATAGAGTATCTACCTACCTTACATTTACCGGTAAACATAAACGCGTAGACACACACAAACTGCAGTCACTAAACACTAAACATATATTTGTGAACATCTAACCTTAAATTTGAGGGCTGGTGGAGCTAACGGTTTAGAGGCTTGTAGATCCAGAAGCTGACTCTCCAAGTTCTGTAACCTGTTCAAATAAAGGGGGAAATTAACATACAAAACATTGCCTGAATGACAATTACACATATTCTCTCAGACTATCACTGCTCAAAAGAAGCCTGAAAGAAATTATGTCCTTGCATTAAAGTAGTATTAAAAAATTGCATAAGCCTCTTTGCTCACACCTGGTGAGGTTGACCTATTTCTTTTTGAAAAAACGGGAAACACGATTTGCCATTGTGTTCAACTGAAACACAAGCACATTATTTGTGGCAAAACAAAGACCTATCAGAGAGAGTTCCAAGAAAGTCACGAGAACAGTTGGTTGCAGTTCCATTTCTTACACGCACACAAAGGTCATGGTCGTCCACAAGCCCTACCTAGTCCTCGTGACCCGCAGCTCCTCCAAGAGATGTCTCTCCTCATAGGAGATCCAATGTAGATCCAGCTCCTCCTCCACTGCACGGTGCTCTTGCAGGCAGAAGCGCACAGGGTCCCAACCGGTCATGATGTCGTAGGTGATGACGCAACCAAGCGAGTGAGACACAATGGACACCTTGCCACCGCTTTCCTCAAACTCAGGGTTGCGGGAGCAGAAGAGTGAGTAGAGTCTGTTAAGCTCCACAGTTAGACCCTTCGTAATCTAGAAAAAAGGACACACCATTTATATTTGCGCAAGACCATGTTTGGCATCCTGGATATTAGAACATAATGATTGATTGATTGATTGAAAATTTTATCTTCATCACCTCATCTCTATAAAGAGGGCTGTTGTAGTACATGATGTCCATGGCACTGCTGTTTAGAAGATCTCTCAGTCCTCGCACTTTGTCTGGAGTAATGGAATCCACAGTATCTGCCAGTGCACAACAATACCACTGTGAGCCAGCTGCCTACTTTTAATGGGACCTTGTGATTCATCCTCATTCACAAAGAATTGGCAAGTGTCCATCCAGTTAAGTGTTCTGGGGCGTTCACAAGCTCAGTCCTGCCTGCCACCCGAGGTCTCTTTGGATGTTAATCATTCAGTAGCTGACTTCAGCTCTGTTTAAATCAGCAAAGAGTGTCATCAGTCAGGCACACTTTTACCTCCATCCAGTGATAATTTAGAGCGCCACTCCACAGGCAGGAACTCCACATGCTCTTCATTGTGCTCTGAGAAGTGTTTTTCCTCCATTTTCCTCACTGCCTCCCTAAGCCTGAAGAGACACGGTGCATTGTGGAACATTACTGTTATTCTTCACATTCTGTCTTCTCAAACTGTTCTCAAGCCAACGGCACCACTGCAGTGGGGATGTGTTGGGTGTCTGTGTGTCCATCCACACAGCCCCTGACTGTTTACATGCTGATGAGCACTACCTGCTCCATCCTGTAAAGCGCCTTGAGATAACTCCTGTTATGATTTGGCACTATACAGATTAAATTGTATTGTATTGTATTGTATTGCAGCAAGTCCTTCATGGGGACATGTTACTTCACAGGACACATTGGTCAACGTGTAGATATGCGAGTGATGTGATTAAGAGTGAACTTGGAAAATCTGATCTGTGACAACAGTGTCTTGACTGAGCAATTCTAGGGCAATCTTGATTTTGAAATAACTGTAAAATTTGGATTACAAAGTAAGGTTTTTCTCACGTGGTGAACCCTGTTGATGGCCACTCGGAGTAGTGGGAAGTCAGACAGGCGTGTGGGGAAAGTTTAAGTTTAAGCAATTTAATGACACCTGGGGAACATGGCAATAGCCTGGTGACCGGGGTGTATTCCCTGCCTCTTGCCCAAACAGTGCTGGGATAGGCTCCAGAAGACCCCCGTGACCCCAATGAATAAGATAAGAGTATGAAAATGAATGAATGAATGAATGGAATGGATGGATGAATGAATGAATGAATGAATGAATGAATGGATGGATGGGTGGGTGGATGGGTGGAGAAGCTTGTGCAGGTGCTTTGAGTTTTGTTGATGACTAGTGTTTGACACTCTAAAACATGCACGCCCTGCAAAATTTGAGCTAATTTTTTCAAAGTGTTCAAGTTTTTTTGAATTCCGGTTTTATGAGCTGGAAGCCCAAATAATGCAAAAATGAACAAATGGATGTCTGAAATCGTTTACATGGTGGGCCCTGAATCTATGATACATAAAAGTTTAGCTTTATGAATGGAATTATGGAAATAACTGCCATGAACCTTTCCACGATATTCAAATTTCTTGGTGAGGGCCTGTATGTACAAAGTTTATTTACTGTTCAAATTTAGCCGTTGTGGCTTATACAGCGGTGTGCTCTATACTCTGGAATTTACAGTAAATACTTAAACATTGGGATTTGTCAGTACAAGCCCTAAGAGGTACAGAGTTCAAAATATACACTAAATGTCAAGATTAGAGAAGATCAAACTGCAGTATGTAATATGTGATGCTGTGAAAACAAGGGGTGGACACTGGAGTTGGATGGACGTCCAGCAAATGCATGTTGTCTTTTTCAATCGAATCTACTGGAAAACACACACATGTACTCACATTCCAGTGTTTTTAATTATGCGGCCCTGGTCCATCTTCTGTCCAATGCCATGCACGACAAAGACTATGTGTGTGGTCTGAGGTGGCCGGTCCTCCAGGGACGCTTCCTCAACGTATCCTCGATGCAGCCGTGTTCCACTGCTGGAGGCTGTGAAAGACATGTCATGAGGACCATACCTAACAGTTAATCGAACATAAAAGAAACTTTTTTCATTGTTCAGGAATTTTATACACAATTACAAATGAGCCTCGGGACTATCAAATGTGTCCTCCGTGTCCGTAAAACACAGATTTTTCTGTAGTTCCAAAACCATTGACCCGCAGCTGAGAAGAGTAACCACAGCTCCCTGTGTGGTAACAGTGGCACTGTGTGTACTAGACAAAGTGTGTGTCTGTGTTTGGACTTTACAGTCCAGTCCCGTTCAGTCATGCGCACTAAAATGTGAACCAATGAGATTCCTTGCCATCTGGATTGCACTAAGGAGATTTTCCCCACACTGAGCATTTGAATGTCAAGGCAGATTGAGGATAACCACAGTCATCTCTGGTTAATCTGCAAGCCGGAGATAAAGTGTGTCACCGAGGTGAGAGACTTGTGGATCAGGCAAGAGCAAATCTTAAGGCTCAAAAGTCAGCCGACGACGTGCATTTCGATCACTTTCTAGATTCAACAATAAATAACAATAAATCTGTAATATCCTGGGCTAATCCACTTGGATGACCAACATCTATCTATTTTTAATGTATTCTGAAACGATAGCAAGTGGCCGTTGACTGTCAATGTGTATGAACTGTGAAGTGTCAACTGTGCATTATCAGAGTGAGAGGCATATTGGTAAAAACGATGTTGTGTTACCTTTTGAGAATCCTAGCTTCTGGGTGACTGTGCGGGCAATTTTGGATGTGGTGGCATCACTGTAGAGGTAGACCTCGTCCACGCTATGCCAATCCACATGGGTGCGACTCAGCTTCAGACTGTGCACGGCTGTGAGAGGGTATAAGGGTGGAGATTAAAGAGTGACTGAGCAAGTAAAAGATGAAAGATGTGAAAATGAGAACATGTGAGGAGAGTTTGTAGGCATAGATTGAAACTGTAATCACAGTGCAGGAGATGTGCTTGCCTATGTTTAGCAGAGAGTAATGTTTTACTACGTAATAAGGTACAGAGACGACAGAAAAGAGGCACTGAGAAAAAAACGGATGGGAAAACAAAAACATTACTGGAGCTGCACTGGAGTGTGAACTTTACAGCAACTGAAAACAAATCTAGAGAAAAAGCTCAACCATATGCAGTCTCCAGCAGCTGCTGTACACAAGAGGAGACACATCACACCACCACACAAATAACATATGTCAGCTCTTGCTTGCCTGACTTGACTGCATTAGGAGTGAATATTTTTGTGGTGACAAATTATTTTTTCTCTCCATATTGTTAAATTCAGTGATTATAGCAAGCAAGACCAGAGATATGCAGGGAAAGGGAGACTATTCACTCAGTTAGATGATAGATGAATTAGGTTGATCTTAGTTGATCTTTGAGTTATTTCAACCATTACTGCCTGTTCTATCGATTTTCCATCCAGTTCAGCTAGATGAGGTGGGAAGAAGGAATCTGGCGTGTGTCAATTGCACACAAGCTTTGTGCTGCTCTGAACTAGTCTGGCATTTGGGGACAGAAGAACTTGATAACAGGGGACAGGACCAGGAAGGATGAGAAGTTCAGGCTGAATTTTGGAAAACCTGAAACCTTACTGTAACACATGCGGGGCAAAATGCTTGGCAACTGTAGAAATGAGAGGCTAAGCTCCGGAGTTTGCTGAATGTTTTGAGCATAAAATTAACAATTTTAAAATCTAAAAATTTCTATGTCTTTAAAGTATGATGTATATGGTGAAAACATTTTAAGATTCCACTGTTCTTACCTTTATCTTATCACCTTTTAAGACAGGCCAATGATTGACTGAGTGATGATTGAGTCGATTACCCCCCTTTTGAATTTCTGATGCCAAAACCATGAATGTCACAGCATCTTGATGAGGTTTAATTGTGCGACTATGCCTTGTGGAGCAATCTTGTGTGTCTTTTGTTAAGTCTTTCCTCAACAAAAATAACGCCTGCGTGTCTGAGTTGTAAAATTAACTCTCCCACAATCCTTTTTTTCACTCAGAACCTATAAAGCATGAAAACAAGTAAGTCTGTCAAAGAAGGAGGAGGAGACGGGGTAAAATGAGAGTTTGTTGTGGGTACAGTTAAAGTGGTGATGATTATGCCGATTTATCTGTCACACATTTTCATTTATCTAAGGAGGCTACTAAGCAGGGGAATTCTTGATAGATCTAAATCTAACACATTACGCTGCTGTGAAATCTGGGTGGAACTGAATCTCCACCACGTCAATGTGGCTTCCTTCCCTTGATGAACTCATGGATTAAGACACCAGGGCAGGTGAATGGAATCGTCAAGAACTATTTGGTCATGACACCAATGTAAAACAGGATGCATCAGCAACCAGCTGGGAATGCAGAATGGTTGCACATATCCATTATATCGGTCTTATCAATATACAGGATATACAAGAGGACTAAATTGCTGCCTTTGGTGTAGATGAATACAATTGCACATAAATACAATTGACACTTCCTGTTTTACAGTGAAAGGAAAAGCTGAATTTTGAAGGAAGGTAAGGAGATTTGGGTGAAAGAGTGGATGTGGTGGGCAGAAACATTTTAAGTTGGAAGAAATTCTCCTTTTGTTCCTAACATTGCCTCAGGAGAATAACACAGCAAGGACAAGGGGAAGGCTAAAGGGGAGAAACAGAAGCTCAGAAGTGATCCTAGAATGATAAGCACTTGATTTGGGCCAAGCAAACATCTTGTCTGATTCCTACACAAAAGAAGAGGTTATGCCTGATGTGGAACAGACTGTTGTATGGAGATATTGATGCTTAATAGTTCCTTGTCTCAATGCCATACACTTAAAAACTCAAACGTGCCAACCAGCACAGGATAATCGGCCTTTGGTTATTGCGCCCCAAGCTTCTGGGCAACAATCTAGCAGTACATTCAACATTCTTGATTAAGTCAATAAACCCTGACCCAGGACAGTGCTATAGATATCAAAGCAGTCAGTCCTAAAGAGCACAGGATGCAGGATTCTATGGTGAGCCAGCTACAACTGCTACTCTGTTCGCCTCATCACTTGTAATTGGCTCTCAACAGGACTTTTTGTTTGTGGCACTTGAAGCTGGGCACAGTGATTCATCCGTGGCATGCCTGTACTGCAGAGGAGGAGGATAATGTAGTTAAGGCAGGTTAGATATATGTAAGGTGGGGGAGGGCTTTAGAGGAACATCACTTATCACAGGCACCCTGGTATGAGAAATCTGCATTAACCACTTCAATACGATCAGTCATATCTTGAAAACTACGGGAAATGCTAACACAGCACTGTGCAACTCTTGGGTGCAACAAACAGGGAGGACCTTTAACTACCCAGTTTGAGCTGAGACCACAGCCTACGGTATATCCATGCTACTTACAAAAACATCTAGATCTACAAGGAGGAAGCAAACAAGCTTGCAGATCTACACACAGCAGAATCAAGAAAAAAAACAAAAACTAAATAAAAGCTTGCCGTTTACTGTACCTTGGCACCGTTTGCGCTTGAGACATGTAGTTTTACCACTCGTCTGATATCCGCTCCATTTGAACAGAAAGGGGAAGTAGATTGGGGGCAGGTGGGAGAAAACTAACAACCAAAAGAGAGTAAGTGAGGTCCATGGTCTCATGTCGAGAGTTCAGGCTACCTCACTCTAGAACAGAGGTCGGCTCTCGAGCTCCACAACTATAATGTTACCTTTTGGCTGTCCTGGACAGCTTGTTCTGGTTACCTGATGACTGGAGAATCATGGAATAAGAAGACTGAGTATGTATTGGAGGCCGACATTCAGTTTAGCCTTAAATGAGTGAGGTAGCATCTGAACAGTACTTATCAAGAAACTATATATATTTCTATCACCTCTTATTAATGCTCTTTTTTTTGACACAAATCAATGTAAGTATTTGTGCTGGAATACAACATGAGGAGCAAAGGTCTTTTGAATTTTCTGAATGCCAACCAGTGACTGATTAAATAGACGATAAAGACAATAATAAAAATACAGACAGGAGGCACAAATAAACTAACAGACCACAAATACTCTAGAGTAATGCTGAAAAAAATGAAAATTTAAAATATTCTAAACCTTAAAATCAATACAGGAATGACACTGCATAAAACTACATAAAGGGAAATAACAACAAACATCTTAGTGGTGTTCTCTGAAAAGAAACGTCCAACTGAAAATAGCAACCAATTCTGTTCAATTTGTTAGTTGTTGTTACATGTTACAGTTAACATATGTAGCATATGCGTGGTAGCTGATAGAAAGAGGCACATAGTACATTTGAGGATTTTATGAACTGTGGGCTCAATTTGTAGTTGCTGGTGAAGTTATAAGATACATATATATAGAATAGAATGCTTTTCTTGTCATTGTGCAGCACGACAAAAGAGTCATGGCACATATACATCACTTGAATCGATACCGTACACAACAGATACATTCAGTCTGAGATCAACCTCGAGCTAATCGTTGCATTGCACAAGGTTTTATGATCAACAAACAAAGTTTGTTCTGATATTTCAAAGGCCTGCTCATTTGGCAATCAAATGAGTGAAGTCCACAGGGCTTAGACTCCATGAAATCACTCAATGAGTAAGACCAAAGAGATCAGACTTGCAAATGTCAGGAGTGCTTTTCTCTGCAGAGCTTGATGTCTGCAGAGGGGAAACTTGCTGAGTGCATGGGATGTGCTCGTTTGCACAACGACCAAAATTTCCATCAGGACATTAAGACCCAATAATCTGTAAATCTGGCCTCACCTTTGGATAGTGTCTTCACAAGTGAATTCAGTGACACGAAGACCGTGGCAAGCTTCTTTATGATGTGATGATTCTAAATGTGTAATGTGTTCGAGGTTTTGTCAACATGGGAAAATACGGGCATCAAGCCGATTCTCTCCTGTCTACTAAGAATGTGTAGAGTCATGGATTCAGCGCTAACCTCCTTGGCAGTATTACCACATATGGATAAGTACTGTGTTTGTCTCTGAACGAGTAGGGCAAACAGGCGGGGGGGGAAAAAAAAAATCACCTCCCGTCACACAAAATAGCACAGTTCTGCTGAAACAAACACCACTCTGTGTTCATTTTATACCTCTCTGTCAATGACCTCATTTGACTTTCACGCGGCGAGTCATTTATGATCCTTGGCACAAGGTGGCCGTGCACTCCCAAAAGGAAACTCCATATACAGTATATTTCAAGCGAATCAGTGACGAGCCTTTTTTCTCCTTTTTTTGGCTAATTTCTTAGCTCATTGGCTTGTTTTTATATTCAGGTTTACCTTGAGCTGTTGAATGCTCCTAGTACTTCAGAATTATCTGAATATTGCATATGGATCACAAGATAGCAGGACATCAGTCTGTTTTTTCGCCTCTTTTGTCTTTTGCTCCCTCAGATGTTATGGTTGAGTAGCAGGCTGGCGAGGCTGCCATGCCATACTTGTTTTCCTGAGCGATAAACTGAGCAGGAGATGAAAACATAGCACCAGGAAAGAATCCAAAGCCGGGGGAAATATCTCTGTACTGACCCGAGTACATGCCATTGTGTAACCTTGTATTGTATAAGAAATGTTCTCAGAAGAAATGTTGAAAGGTCTGGCTAAAAATAAGATTAACTGCTGGCATTTCCTAAAAATTCCTTTTCAGATACGCGGCATGGTGAGTTAGGCTTCAATATTAAGGACCAGCTTGGTTGGTGACACAACTCACCAACTGACCAAATTATGGCCCATCTCTCTTTCCAGCTGACGGCAACCTTCCAAGCATCACAAAAACGATTTGTGTGCCTTTGCACAGCATTCTACAGACCTTGCAAATAAGCCAACTGCAATGAGTGTCCCCATGCATCTGTCTTCATGTCAGCAATATACAGGTTGTGTACTGTAAGCATATATGCCCACAGGCTCGTGTGTAACATGCGACCTTGCTCCCAAGTGTCATGATGTACCAGTACTTGAGACTTACTGCTTTGTAAGGTCACTCTCCTGTTTTGCTACAGAGATCATACAAATTATTTGCTCTTGAGGGCATGGGCACAGCCAAGCACAAAGGAAGACTATAAATCACAGCATTTGTTCTATGTGACTAGGATATAGTATAATGGCCTATTTAAGGTCTATTTCTGCTATGCAAAGTTGCTGCATGAGAGTGCTGGACATGAGTTATTTATAACTGGATGCTGTTTTGATGCTGACCGTTCTCTCTCTCACACAGTGGCTAATTTTGTCAGAATGCAGACTACATATTTTCTCACTCTATTCTATTTATCCAGCACATTCTCACAGCCTTATTCACCAAGGTCCTGTAAAGGCAGAAGTGTCAGCTGCCTCACTGCTGAGTCAAAGGAGCTCTTTCTTATCAGTGTCCACAGCCACAGTCCCCCACACCTCACTGTGTGTGAGAAAGGGACTGGCTTAAACAAACTGCAACTGATTCAGATTGAGATGGCATGACACTGATACTGTACATCCATTGTGCATCACAACAGGATGCAGCCTTTGAACGGAATGCACTGGGCAGTAATAGACAGGTCTAGTCGAGCAAGATACTTTTGCTCTTTTGAAAATGTAGGTGTACTAACCGGCAATAAAAAGATTGCAGTGTCATTGATGCTGTAATTGCCAAAGAGTTATACTGCCAATGCCACGCATTATACCACCTGGAAAAGGCAGTACTGTTAAACTATGACAATTCTGCAACATAGTTTTTGAATGCTGATATAAAATTCTTAGATCTCTATCTAATGCCAAACACACTACTTACCATCTTTACTGTCGACTGTCTTCACAACCATATCAGCCTCAAAGGTGTCCTGCATTTGCTGTCCCCGAAAATGATTCAGGTGCTCCAGCTCGATGAGGTCACTCTCTTCCTCGTCTAATGGAAGCCATGTTCCGTCTGTGAACCACTGGCCTCTCATAACTGGAATGTGGTCCTGTTCTGTACACAACGACAACAATGTCATGGAGTAGCAGTAGAGAATAAAAAGTACTGAATAGAGAATCCCCAAATAAATTACTCCAAATATTTACAGTTGACAAATCGTCCACATAGTATGACCCCTAAAAACCATTGAACATTTTGAGATGTTACTAGTAACTATAGATGACAGTAATGATAACAATAATTCAGAGTTTTCCGGATAAAGAGATGAATTTAGCACCTACCCACCATATAACATTGACTACTTAAATGACAGCTAATAGTACCAAAACACCTATTTGGTCAAGTGACACACTATTCTTGTGGTACTAAAAAGCTATGGACTATAACATTTATTCATATCAGTCAAATTTGTCACAGTATTTATAGGCCCGTGAAAGACTGCAGCTACAGTAATTTTTCATTAAGTGAGTAATAAACTATTTGAGATTCAAATCTGGAGGAACGAAAAATCCAGGGGGAGCATGTCTCTGAGGCTTGGAGATGGAGGCCAGATTTGTTTAAGGGGTTGCCTGAAATGATTAAATGATTCTCTAGTGGTAACTAAACATATTCATATTTCTTCTTTGTGTGCAGAATGGATGATAGACTGACTTTTTAAAACGCATTTACAGTTTCTCAGGGACAACTATCTCCTGTCATATACCTCCGGAACAGCTGCATTATGCCATCATAACAATGAAAAGAGCTGAGAAAAGACAGTCAACCATTGCACCGTATCCTCATTTGATGTTACCTTTATCACCTTGCCATATTAACTGAGAAGCGCAGCGAAGTACCAGTAAGTGAAAACATAGATGGACAACCTGAGGCACATAAGCAGCCTTGACATCCAGGAAAAAATAAAGTGTCATATTTCTTATTTAAATGTCACTTTCGATTAATGTGACATTGAAAACCACCAGAAAGAGCTGTCACTCAGAGAAGTCAGATGCCATAAAGAACCTGGTTGCACAGGCTGTGGAAGTCCGTGTTCCTCAAGAATATTTGCTGTTAATACCATGAATTACTTGGCATCTGAGCTTGAGCTCAGTGACAAAGAGAAGATGACGAGGATGGGAAATAACTTGGGCACTGGCACAATGGCACAGGTAGCCAGCGATGTGAGACACGCCATGAGTAAAGTTAAAAGTGACATGATATCATTACTGGGAGCAAGAATACCAGGGGCCCTAGAAAGGGGAGGGACCGGCAAACACAATATCCACATGACGAGCAGAAAGTGTATCAGTAAGTTTCAGTCTATTATGCAATACTGTAGCGTGTTGAGGGAGGCTCTGAGTTTCCCAGAATGCATTGTGCGAGTGCGTGAACATGTGTGAGAGACGAGTAAGAGGACCGACATAAGCTTGATGGTATCACGTATTAAGAGTTGTTCATAATCCCGTTATTCGGCCACTTCTAAGTGTGCCAATTATTAAGACATGGAGCAGCTCTTCTATTGAGGCGCAGCTCCTGTGTGGAAGCTGTTTCTTCCATCCTTTATATCAATTATCAAAATCAGATACTCGCGACAAAATTGCACAACAGCGCTTCAATCTGGTACTCGGGTAACTACTTACGCTTCCAATAAACTGGATAGCATGTCCTCTCTCTAATGTCCACTTCATAGAGTCCTCCACGTACACACACGGGCTCCACTGTAAATTCAATTCCATCTGGGTCTCTGTCATTCGATGACACCGTGGACGTTTCCCCGGACCCAAATCCCTCATGCACGCTGCCGGTTCTCGTCTCAGCGGACACTGCTCCATTCAGCACGCTACACTCCAGGCCGTTCACACACTCCTCGCCACTGCAACTACTGCCGACCGGGGAGCATGCCGCCCCCGGATTCGCCTCGCAGTGTTTGCGGTACATGAGCTCCACTTTCAACGAGTCGTGTCCGACGAACGGCTTCCAAGTTTTCTTGTCTTCCTTGTAGAACCATCGCACCTCCTCGGGGCCGAGCTCCTCGACGACCTCGTTATAACGGTGCCGTGAGCTGAGTGACCGCGACCTCTTTCTCCTCTCGAACAGCGGGCCGGCGTTGCTCTGGTCGCCCTCGCCGTAGTCCAGCGAAGTGTCGAGGAAGCCCGCGGGAGAACTCTGGCTGTGACAGCCCACGGGGTATGTTTCATTCAAGCCTAACAGTAACCCGCCCTGGGTCGTATGCATCAAGGGCAGGTGTCCGTCCAGCCCCTGCTGGACTGACGACATCCCTAACTGGATGGTCTCGGCCACGGGAGGCTCGGGGCAGTAGGGGAGCACATCGTCCCCTAAAGCCCACTGCTTGTTGTTGTTGGAGCCGACGCCGAGCGGAGAATATCGGTCAGCGCTCAACGACGGTCTTAAAGTGGGGCTTTTGCTCGTTATGTTGTATCTACTCATGGCTATTTGCGCATTCTAACGCAACTACTTCCTCGTCTGTCACTGCGCCTATTCCGACGCAGGTCGGTTGGTATCCCGTCGATACCACGTTACTCGTTTTAAAAAAGTTAAAAAGGCTTCCATCTACGCGGAAGAGGTGTACTTACGCGGGCTAACTTGCTAGCGGAGCTCGCTTGTGGTGCTCGCTTGGTGTTAGCCTAGCTAGCTCGCCTAGTGCTTCAACAATAAACCCGGAAAACCTGCTGGCACTTTCCCCTCCGCAGCCAAACAGCGGTAAGACACAAATGGCGTGCCGGTCACCGAGTCTTTTCGCCCCAGTCCTCTCGGAGATGGCACCCGGCGGCTACGGCACTTCCACGCCGTCGGTCAAAGTTGAAGTATACACACTGCCCTTCCGAGACATATTACCGGCTCGCCGAGAATCAGTAGTACGCGCGTTCGTGTGAACACAGCTGACGCAGAGATCACAGGATTCGCCGTGGCCGCGCACGCAGGAGATGTAGCCTGACGAGGCAAGCCCCATTTGAACGAAACACATTTTACCCAATATACACTAGATGGAGACAAATACTCGCTGTTCATATCGGCTTGTAGGTAGTTTGATTTAACACTAGGAGGCAGCACAGCCTTACCTTAAACGGCAAACACAAGGACACCATCGACCTACACTCAATGGACCGGTTTGAATGATATAATTTTCGGGAAAACCTTCTATGAGGCACAGAAAACGTAACAACAGACAACGACATAATCCTTGTTGTGAATTTTATACAGCAGAGGTTTTGACTTTATCACTCAATGGAGTGTAACTGCTTTGGGTGATACTACCCTCTAAAATGTGATGGTGAATGAGTATTGCAGGTTACTCCCTTGATCTTAGTCTTGATCTTTGTGGATGTATGTGCCCCCTTTGAGTTTTAGAGAGAGCATTAGAGTGTATGATAGAGCATCATGCATATAGTCATTGGGTTTGTTTATGCATGCGCACATCTTTGCATAATTTGTGTTTTGTGCAGTGCAATGTGTGTGTGCACTTCTGGTCCAGGTGATCCTTAGGGTTTGTGATTGTCTGACGGGAAGAGCGAGAGGGATAGGAGAGAGGCCTGTGCAGCTGTATTTGGAATAAACAGACATTACCCTGCTGCGTTCTAATTTACTGCAGAGTGGGAATTATACTCGTCCCCACCCCTGTACAGTCCAATGCTCTATTCTTTTGGTCATCCACAGTGAATTGCACAATGTAGATCATTAAAGTGTATTGACTTGAATCACCCCCAACAGTTCTGTCATAGCTGCACGTATATTGAACATGCATACATGAGCATTTGTTGATGCTAAATCAATGATTTGCTTGGTTATCTATCAGTTGCTCAGTGATCATCTGTTTCCCCCCCAAACTGTATGTGAACATTCTGATTTCATTGTTTTCCAGATGATAGTAATTCAAGATCACTTTGACAATGATTATCAGAAGATAAAATCACATCGCTGTAATAGCTAATGTTTATGACCAGAATAATTACCGGGTTAAATACGCATGCGATCGCTCCAAGATTTTTTCCCTCAGTGCAGGTTTGGACCGGAGGATGACATGTGGCTTTCATATAAGAATTAGTCAAATTCCTCTTTTCTGGCAGTCCAACTCTAACAGGTTGTTGTCTCTCTTTCCTCTCTCTCTCTATCGCCTCTCTACGTCTTCTGCCCTCTCTCTCTCTTTCTCCCCCCTCCTTTTTACTCTCCCTCTCCTCCCTTCACCCCTCTCTCCTCTCACTTGCTCCACTCTGTTTTCTGTTTTGCAACCGCCGGTTCCACCACCTGGACGAGTGGATGACAAACAAACTGCAAATTTTCCTTCCAGTAACTGACCGAATAGATATTTATAACCAGCTGGTCACCCCACCCCCAAGCCCGCACCCTCTTCTCCTCAGCTTTGACTGTGAGAGGACCCTTTTAAAGACCAGTTGTGTCACTTCTGTCTTTGTTCTTAAACAAAGAGAACTGCCCCTCATCTGCCCGTAATTGGGCCGTTCTTGGAATGTGCTTGATGTCTCCGCACTGGCCACTGTGGCCACAACAGACATGCAAAGGTTGCTGGGACATTAGAGACGAATGAGTGGAAATCCAGCCACCCATTTCTCTTGTCTTTTCTCTATTTACTTTTGCTCTCAAGCTCTTCCAGCTTGCATTTGACCTTTATTCTGCATACATGAGTTGGACACCTCCCCTTTGCAACTAAGGACACAGGGCATCTTCAGGCTGATGACATTACCTGCAGCCGTAATGATTGGATTTGGGCCGCATCACCTTGTTAAGGTACGGTGATTGGTTATAGTACAAGGCCGATCTGTCACTATCACTCATCAAGGTGATGCTGACTATGGGCAGATGGATGAGATGAGTTTGCACGGTGTTGACTACATGGTTACTATAAGGAGGCAATTTAGAGAGTTTTAAGTTTCACACAAGTTTGCAACTCAAAATGTTGGAACAGTCGTTGGCAGACAACCAAGATCCCGAGCCCTAATTGTTTTCATTATTAGCAAATAATCACAAAGTGCTTACTCTGTATTCTTGGAAGCATCATGGAGTTATCTGGGAGCCGTGCACATCTGGAAAGTCTCGGAAGATTAGTTCAGCAATTGGTCTGAAGCAATCATAGCAACTCATACTCCAAGTGCAAAGTTTTAGCAAAACAAATATGGTAGTTTTAGCCACAAATATACAAGTGTGAAAGGACCGGGTACCTTAGCGTGTTGATAGACGCCCAGCCCCCAGACTCCTGGCCTTTGGTTTGGTCATGACTCATTTACTCCTGAATCCTTCACCTTTCACCCCAAGCTCCACTCTCTACCTCACGGGCCAGCTAACCTGGATAAGTAAATACATGACGTAATGTGTCGTTTCACCTCTACCCCGAGTCCCCCCTTGTCTCCCTACCCTCCTGTAGGTGATTAAACTGAGGCTGATCTGTGAGGTGGGAATGGGAATGGGAAGGTGTGGTTAACAGGGTCTTGGCAAGTGCAGGGGATTTGGATGTGCGGATGAGGAGGCACTTCTTCCTGATTTGTGTAACTGTGTGATGAAGGTGATCAAGCTGGGCAGTTTCCTGAAAGGCAGGGAGCAAGGGGGTCAAAGAAGAGGCACCTCAACCTCCTCCATCCTTCCAGCTCGAAGCTGTGGTGAGGCAAGTGGCTCCAACATCCCCTCCTCCATCCCTTCCTTCCTTCGGCCGTCTGGGCTCCGGGTTCCAGGTGGGTGATTGTGGGGGGCTGTTGATTTCGGCTCCCCTGTTGATTTCAGCACACGGCAGCCGCTGCCTGGTCTCGCTGCCATTAACAACCTCCTCCAGGGCTACAGCTCCCATTGTCATTCAGACCCC
>OMPJ01015455.1:0-15669 GCA_900312935.1 Carapus acus | reverse complement strand
GGAAAGGGGCACACAGCTCGGGTGCTCATGAGCTTGTGGAACAAAAACCGAAAGGTTAGAAACAGAGCAGGGATTTAGCAGTTGCAATAAACAACAACAATAAATAAATACTAATCTAAGTAAAATCTCATCGGCAGGATAGTATTGGCAAGCCCACTGAGACAGAAACCGACCCACCATGCAGTAAATGGTAATATAAAAAGTCAAATTTAGGAAACTAATTGTAAGTTAAGCTAAAAAGGTGAGTTTTTAGTTTTGATTTAAAGGTTTCAACAGAGTCAGAGGATCTGATGTCAGCAGGGAGGTTATTCCATAAGTACGGGGCCCGATAGGAAAAGGCCCTGCCACCTGCAGACTTCTTATTGACTTTGGGTACATGCAGTAGCCCTGCATTTTGAGACCGGAGAGCTCGAGCCGGAATATAGGGTCTAATGAGATCAGAGAGGTATACTGGAGCACGTCCAATTAGAATTTTAAAGGTCAGAAGAAGCACCTTAAAGTCTGATCTAACATGGATAGGAAGCCAATGAAGGGAGGCCAGGATTGGCGTAATATGTTCGAATTTTCTTGTTGCCTGGGTCAATAGTGCGGACCTATTGTTTCCCGGGGTGTCAAGTTGACACAGTCGATGCAGAGCCACAGGCAGAGCTTAGGCTACCTGATTCATTGCCTGGGATTTGACAATTGAGGAGTCTTTGGAGTCTTTTGTAACTCAAAATCCAAAGGATGAGAATGCAATGCTTCGTTACTTTTCTTTGTTGCTTGAAGTGTTCTCTTTGATGACAGAAGAGAGACCGTGGGAGGTGAATATAGTATAGGACAATGCACAGGCGTCAAACTCCAGGCATCATTTGAATGTCCCGCGAGTGCTTGAGCGATTGTGTCAATATACTACAGGTGCAGAATTCAAGGCCATACAATGACACAGCAGGCCAAATGTGTCCCTCATTTATAAGTTCATTGACCCACAAATTACATCACCCAAAATCCATGTAGATCATGTTACTGGTAAAATGATGGCAGATGTGCCCCAACCAGCGACACATTCAATAAAATGTCAGTGTGTCAAGAAACACCAACACGGACCAAGTGAGGGAACCATGTTGTTGACTTGTTGATTGATTGTTAACTAATGATTGGTGATTAATTCAGGTTTCTCTTTCTGATGAAATGTAACAATCTGTGATTAAATGATAGCAAAGACCTGACATATTCTTACATCTATGCAAATGGGATATTTGTAAGGTGAAAATGATATTAACACCTGTAGGATGATGGATCCGAAAAGAGGGGAGTCAAACAAAATTGGTTTGGATTAAAGAAAGCACAAGCCAGAGAGACACACATTGACATTTGATTGTTACTGGACAGGAAATGAAAAAAAACCCAGCTGTGACACAAGACAAGAAAAATCAAGTGCCAATGAATAAAACTGTTAATACATAGGATGCATGTATTGCAGGGCGGCAGGCAAGAATTTCATTGTGCAGGGAAACTTGTTTCTAATACTGTGCATATGACAATAAAGCTTGAATGATTACTATATTATATATTAATAGCAGTGGCCATTGCAGTTTCTCTCATTTCCTCTGCCATGGAGAGTACATCGGTCATGTGAGGACGCACAATAACAGCGTGGCTTGTGAATGGTGGGGGGAAAGCAGATTGCTCTTGTGTGTGTGTGTAAAATTGTGTTCCAGTCTGGTGTGCTGTGGTCAGTAAAATCATAAACGGTGAAAGTCGGGCTTAGAAGCCTAGTCGTCACCAGAATAAACAAACCTGAGGGAGTTATTGACCTTCCCACACACACTTTGCCTAAAAGAATTGTCATTTCCCTATGCATGCTCACATGCAACTACGCACATATATATGTAAACACACACACACACAAACACACACACACACCTGACGCTTCCTGTTGTGCGTCTTTAGAGGTAACATGAGGACTTGGAGCTTTGCACTGTGACGGACGATCCAGATCACTGTGTCAGTCACTCACAATGGGCTGCATTCACATACACTTGTCTATCTCTCCTACTGTCTGTCTGTTAGTCTCTCTGACTCTCTGTCCAGACAGATGTCAGACAAGTTGAGATATGTGTGCGCAGTTCATCCAGGCTGTTGAGAGACTCGGTGCTAATAACAAGTCGTCGGGTAAATGTGAGGGCAGGAGTTACTGCAGTGACCTCTGCCTTCTGATTAGTCGTCCAGTCACACTCATTAGTCGGTTGTGTCATCTGGCAGCTGGGCCACCATTCTCACAGCGAGCACAGGAAGACTCTGACACAGCTGGATCTGTCAGTGACACAAGCTTGACATCACCTTACTTCCCAACTGAAATACAAATTGTATTGGTTTGAGTTTTTCTCGTTTGAGTTGAGTCTGCTGTGCCATAACAAAAATGTAAATAAAATAATTCAATGTCACTATCAGGGCAATTGGGACGCAAAGGGGTCCTAATCAAAACCTGGCCAACAGTTTCCGCTACTCCCCTGGTGTCAAATCTAATTATCATTACCAAGAAACTGTTTTGTTGATAAAGCAGCTTTGAAATATGAAAGTTCAGGATGAGTAGAAGATTTCCCATATGACCAACAGCCACCGTGAGCGTGCTGGCTTGCAGGGATCAGTCTCAAATCCCGTCACTGTGGGTATGGGGGGTTGGGGGAGACAGGAAACAATTCAGCTGAAAACACTATAATCATGCTTCAAAGACGTGCACATTGTCCCACACATACAGACAGACAGCCTGTAAAGCCTGGGGAGTGCGCCAACCTTTATTTTACATCGATTGAGGACCTCCCATTTCTTCCCCATTCTTTCATTAATACTAGCAACAAAGGCTCTCCATTTCCCTTATGTGATGACATGGATAACCCCCACTCCAAAATAGTCATTGCCACAACTTTTTGCCCACGAAGTTGATTAAATTTTGAAGAATCTCCTGTTTCTCCATCCATCCATTTCCATCCACCCATCCATTTTCTGCCGCTTATGCGGGACTGGGTTTAGGGGGCAGCAGTCTCAGAAGGGAAGCCCAGCCTTCCCTCTCCCCAGACACCTCCTCCAGGTGCTCTGGGAGGACCCGGAGGCATTCCCAGGCCAACTGGGAGAAAAGTCCCTCCAGCGTGTCCTGGGCGTTCCACAGGGTGTCTTCCTAGTAAGACATGCCCAGAACACCCCCCTGGGAAGGCGTCCAGGAGTAGAGATGGGATTTACTTTGTGGGATCCGGATCTTGGTGATCCACTCCTTTCCAAGAGCCGTTCAAAAGACTAGCTCATTCGGCTCTTTTTTAATACTTGTTCAGTTTTCTGGATGTGATCTGGATTCATTATAAATAGTCCATAAGGTGGCGCCATATCCCTCTTATTAGACACTGGCATCACTACTTTGGATTGACCCTTTGTATTAAGTGTGCATGTATAAGTTGTTGTGCATGCAATTCACTTATAAACAAATGTTAACAAAAAACAAAGCAGACTACAATTAATTCTCAGTGCAAAACAGCTTTTAGTGCAAAACAAGAGCATTGTCAACAACAATGAAAATACAATACTAAAATAGAAAATCTTACATCTGTCACTTTAACTTTAGGGTGTTGGGTTTTCAGGTGACAGTGTAAATTATTGGTTGACCCCGATTTGAATGAAATAGTTTTCTGACAAATATTACATTTTACCTTACTGTCCTCAACACGGGAAAAGTGCATCCAAATACTGCTGAGTTTGCATTGGCTCATTTTGACTGTGACATCATCTGCTCCTCTTGACCGTTGCTGCTACCACCACCACGCTCTCTCTTCCTCTGAGCAGGACCAATCACGTTTTCTTTTTTCTTTTGGGGGGAGTCTGCACTCAAGTGAAGACAGCGTGCACAAGTCAGATGACGTCATGCAATTTGTATATGTAATGAGCTCTGAGAGCTGCCTGGCCGTGCTCCCCCCCAATGTACCTGTAGCCTGGAGTGTGACTGGAGCAAAAGAGGAGCTTCTGACGCACATTCGCTCACGCACACTCACACGCACACGCACACACACACACACACGCGTACATGCACGCAAACACACACACAAAAAGAATGAAAGCCTCCCAGCAGCGACTCGGTTTTCATCGCTCATGTTAAGGAACCGCTCAAACGAATGGGTTTGTTTGTGAACGTTACAATACTATCCAGGAGGCCAGGAAAAGATGCCCGAACCACCTCAACTGGCTCCTCTTTATGTGGAGGAGGAGCGGCTTTACTTTGAGCTCCCGAACTCTATAGATCTATCTCATAGAGTGCGTCCCGCCACCCTGTGGAGGAAGCTCATTCTGGCCGCTTGTATCCTAGATCATGTCCTTTCAGACCCAAAGTTACCCAAAGCTCATGACCATAGGTGAAGATAGGGACGCAGATCGACCGGTAAATAAAACTTTGCCTTGCGGCTCAGCTCCTTCTTCACCACGGCGGACCGGTACATCGACTATATCACTACCACCGCTGCACCGATCCGTTGGTCGATCTCCTGCTCCATTCTACCCTCACTAATGAACAGGACACCAAGATACTTAAACTCCTCCACTTGAGGCAGGATCTTGTCTCCGATCCAGAGAGTGCAAGCCACCTTTTTCCATTTGAGAACCATGGCCTCAGATCTAGGGGTGCTGATTCACACGGCTGTGAGCCGCCCCAGTACATGCTGGAGGTCCTGGTCTGAGGGCGCCAACAGGACAACCAAGCTCCTGCTCTGGTCGTATTGAGACAGCAGAGCCCTTAGTAAGGGGCCATAGACAGAGACAGTATTGGATAACATGAAGTTCTGCATGGATACTGTTACTGTGGTTGAAACCATTCGTGTTTTTCCAAACCAGAAACCCTGGATGACTAGCCGGGCGAGCTCACTCCTCAAAGCCTGCAACACCGCCGTCAGGTCAAGTGACCGAGCCCTCTACTGTACAGCTCGTGCTGACCTGAAAAAGGGGAATAAAGAGAGCAAAAGCAGATTACAAAAACAAACCACGAGAGGTGTAGCAGGGTCTACAGACCATCACTAACTACAGAGGCTGTAATGCAACACCTAGGGACTTGAGTGAGTCGATGGCAGCGGAGCTCAACTGCTTCTTTGCCTGATTCGAGCAACCACAGCGGCACCCACCTGTTCCAGCTCTCCCCCTGCCCTCGCCCCCTCCAGGCTCCAGCATCCCACCACTCACTGTACAAGAGTACAATGTGAGGTGGGTGCTCCAGGTAGTGAACCACGGGAAGGCTGCTGGCCAAAGCAGTCGTCCCCTCCTGCCCGAAAACGGTCCTTGTTATCCATGTGCCAAAACCCACAGTATTTAAGTCACACACAATATTCAGTGCTGTACCTGGTGGGGTACCATCATCAATAAATGCAACAGTATCCATGGAAGAAGATTCCAAAAAATCTAATGTGATGGTGAATGCCAAAGAGTGATGTTACCATTACTTTTTGGTGTCGGTAATGATGTTCAAGAGAGACAAAAGGCAAATAAGTCACATTTCTGCCTCCATTTTCATCCTCTGCAGCTTTTCTTCCTCCCCACTGTATTCGACCATCTTGTGGTCTCCACCTAGATGGCCAAGCAGCTTCACACCACCTCAGTTGGATCCTCTCCTGAGGTGGCTTCGGCTGTTCCAAGTGAGGGCCTCCCCCATGCTGAATTTTCAGTTTGGTGGGAAGAGATAGTGAACTTTGCTTGTGGAGCTAAGTGAGGAAAACACATCAAGCATGTTTTCGTCTGACTGCTTTTATAGAACAAGATACATCTTTGGCAGGTACGTTCTTCAAATAAAATAATACTACAATAAAATATACTATATAAGTACTTGGCAGTTTAAAGACCGAATCGTGTTGAATTTCAGACATTGTGCTGCCACCACAATGTTGTTTTCAGCTCCACGAATTGTAATGTAATTTTCCTAAAAATAAGATGGCAGAAAAGTATACCTCTGAAAACAAAACACTTGCAGACACAGATTCATTTGAAACCAGTAATCGTGATGCTACTTGTTCAAACGGAGAGATTGAACTGGAGGGGATGAACAGTAGCTCAGGGATATTAGGCATAGTGATGGAACAGAGGTGATTGAACAGAGTGAGGGGGAGATGGAAGGAGCACTTCCAGGACAGGGGTCGGCAACCCAAAATGTTGAAAGAGCCATATTGGACCAAAAAAGTAAAAAACAAAACTGTCTGGAGCCGCAAAAAAAATAAAATGCCTACATAAGCCTTATTAATAAATCAAATATTTATTCTTAATATTCTTACAACACGTGAAGAATCTTTTTGCCACATTTTTCCTCCCAGAAAAAACATATAAAAAAAAATCAATTTTTATCCATTGTTACACATTTTTGAAAATTCCCCAGGGAGCCACTGGGGCGGCGCTCAAGAGCCCCATGCGGCTCCAGAGCCGCGGGTTGCCGACCCCTGCTCCAGGAGGACAGATCAGGTACAAATTGTGAAGCAGGAAATGATTTAGTGCAAAGGAATAGAGCAGGGCTGTCAAACTCATTCTCACCGAGGGCCACATCACTGTGGCCACTGTCCCCAAGGGGCCAGATGTCAATGGCAATTATTGAGGTATAGATGTAATTTAATGTAGAATGTCTCAACTCATTTAGAAATCTCTAATACAGTATTGAGAATTTTACTTACGCAACGTGCAAATATCCCATTTGAATAGGTGTAAAAATTTGTCAAGGCTTTGCTATTATTCTATCACAGATCCTTGTATTTTGTACAAGAAACACAATTAATAAGTTAACAATCAACAACCTGGTTCCCCTCTTCCCCTCTTGATGAACTGACATTTTCTAAAATTTTGTATCTGGTCAGGGCACAGCTGCCGATCACTTTACTAGTAACGTGATCCTCATGCATTTTAGGAGATGTAATTTTTGAGTCAATGCACGTTTAAATAAGTAAAAAGTAAGAATTTCACTGTGAAGGGAAACTTGTCTCTATACTGTATATATGACAATAAAGCTTTGAATCTGAATCTCAATGAGGGAGATTTATGTTGAAACACATTGGGCTCCATTCTGCCTGTGGGCCTTGAGTTTGACACTGGTGGTATAATGAAACAGTCGCTCAAGAGCTTGCGGGCCACATTTGGCCCCTGGGCCTTGAGTTTGACACCTGTGGAATAGACGGATACTGTGGAGAGAGTGACAACTGTAGAGGTATGGAGCTGTCTAAAGGAAATATGGGAGAAAGATGTTGAAGCTAGGTTGGGGCTGGAGGCTACAGTTGGTGAGCAGCAGTATGACTTCAGAGGGAAAGATGCCAACTAGCTACAGTATATCAGGGACCAGCTCTGGGCCTCTTCCTGTTCATCAGGGTGAAAGATTGGCAGATGTTGTCCCGCCTACTGTCAGAGACTCTGTCATTGCTGGTGGTATTGCCACATGTCATGAGGGGAGAGGGCAGGGTGGGTGAAAACCTGAAGAAGTGGAAGTTCACACTGGAGATTAGAACAAATGAAAGTGAAAAGTAAGTGCATGAATGGCGGTGAGATAGGTAGACAGGTGCAGAAGCAAGTGATAGTGAAGAGGGATGACTTTGAATGTAGTGGGTCAACCATCCAAAGAAATGGATGGTGGACACGACAGGTGAAGAATAGAGAGCACGTGGTAAAAGGGTGGATAGTGGTGATACATACCATGATCTTTGGTCTGGCGGCATTGTTTCTGTCTAAAAAGACAGGGGGCTTAGGTGTGATGGCAGAGATGAAGATACTGTTTTCTTTGGGACTTACAAGGCTAGAAAGGATTAGAAATGAGAGCATCAGAAAAACAACTTGGGTGGAGAGATTTGGGGACAAGGTAAGAGATATAAGATTCTGATGATTTGGTCATTTGCAAATGAGAAAGAGTAGATACTGTGTATAAGACAGAGGATGTTGAGGGTAGCGCTTCCAGGTAGGAGGGAAATAGGAAGACCACAAAGTAGGTGAATCGCTTTTTAGAGTAAGTCTGAATCAGACTGGGGACCGCTGGATGAATTAGCTGAGGATGGGATGCAGATGATCTACCACGGCGATACATACAGCATGAGGAGGAGAAACGGGACTCAGATTGAGACGAGGAAGAGGTAGGACGACCAGGAGATGGAGCTGAAGCTCTTGGATAGCAAAATACCACCTCCCTGTGGTGATATGTCAGTTATGCAGATGAGGAGGGCCGATGTTCAAGGGCCTTGCCCAAGGTTTTTTCTACATCGATGCGCCATTTGTTACATTTTCAGTCATTCTCAGTTCTACAAACACAACTAACTGATTGATTTGTTGGTTGATTGATAAGCTAAAGGTGGGTGTCAAAAATTCAATTTGATCAGCAGAAGTTTTATCAAAGTTTGAATTCGATTCTGAATACTGTACAAAAACTCTGCATCATCCAGCAATGACGACCTGAGGCTGCAACAGAGATGTTACACATTTCTCAGCGAAACACAGTAAAATGCAGAGTGGAAAAGGTGGTGAATTATCAATGCAGAGCAGCAGTCTGGGCTGCTGTGAGTTGTTATAACAAATGATGGAGAGAGGCTGAGGTGAAAGATATTGTCCGAAACAATTTTCATATTTCTAGCACCAGACATCATAGCCTCAAGCAAAACAGCCCAGAGTGAGAATGTTACATTCATTAAATGTCAACACGCCCACAAATTTGAAACATAGAAACCAACCACTTGATAGTTTGCAATGAATCAGTTTATTAACACTTAAATCACCTTTTACATCAAAACATAATGAGTTTAGCTGCTCTAACAAAAAGGGGTAAAAACAAACATTAGCTCTGTGCTGAGAATGTGTAACACCTTTAGCAACTGCAGCTGTACCTGCTGAATGTACCTAGTCCCACACAGGCCATTTGGTGACGTGATAAAACAACACCCAATGGACAAAAATGGCACAATGAGCAGGGTGTACACTGAGCTTTGTGCTATCAGACAATGATTGTCAGTGGAGGAGAAGCAAGAAGTCTGAGCTTGCAGAGCAGACCACTCGCTGGGACCAGCAGCGACTTAAGGCAAAAAACACAAGAGAGCTTTTATAACTGCGTAAAAGGTGCGAACAACCCCTCAGAGCCAAGGCTGACAGTTTGCCACACCTTATACCTTCAGAACCTCGCCTCTGCATACCTTTACTTGAAAAATATCCCTATCCTCCTGCCACCACTTGCACTGGCCTGTATGTGCTCAAGCCATTACTGCAAAGAAAGTTGTAATATTCTTTTCAAAATCAGATGACTTCCAAGGTCCACGGAAAATGAGAAATATCCCGTGTAGCTCTACAATAATTTTTCTTCATCCCATTTCCTGATCAGGGTCATGCATTTTGTTGAGTTCACTATTTTGACCGCAATTATCTGTAGAGAGATGCCTCCTAAGTCTTTCACACCTAACTGATGCCTGGTGCAGGCATTGTTTTTCAGGAATAGGAGAGAAATTCTACACTCATTTTACATCTGGGGTGCTATGTGTAACTGATGATTTTGGGGGAATTTTGTGATTGGAAAACCTTGGCAGTGGGACCCTTAAGTCATTGAAAGCGTGGTGTAGCCAGTCAGAATGGTTTCCTTTTGGAATTAACAGTTTCATTCAGAATCAAGTTTGCATCCTTTATGTGAAACAACACATTCAAATAATTTGTGTAGGTTTTGAGCTGATGAGGAAATTGTGATTTACAAACAGCATCTTAAGTGCCTGATCAGGACAAGTTAGAAAAAAAGAGAAGACAGTTCAAACCACATATTAACAACAAAAACCCATTTCTACTCTATATTAGCCTTAATACTGAGTGTTTTCATGCTGTCATGTCTGACATGGACAACAAGGTGGTGATGACTGCTGACTTGACATTCGACTGTGACCTCAAAGGAACATTCTAAAACTTTTTACAGAATCTCAGGTTTTATACAAAGCTTCATAAAGGAACAGATCTGCTGTCTGTTCAGTCTTAACAGTCCACTAATGATTCAGTGACTGGTTGTGGTGACAAATGAGCTTTCTTCATATCTGCTTTTGATGGAATACACACCGTATTAGAGTAACAGACGTCTTTTCCTAGGTACTAAATGTTTGGAGATTTGTAGCTGCTTTACACTTCAAATAAAATCTGACTGAATTGGATAGTCAGGGAAAATGCTCACAATTTCACTAATGCTTCACTGAGATTGTACATATACTTTGATCTAAGTGCTTTTGTCCCTCAAAAAAAAAAGAAAAAAGTAATCAAACTTGTGCACATGTTCATGTTACTCTACTTTTTAATATACTCAAGAATATTGGATGCATTTGTTTCATCTAAACCTTTAAACCTGCACTTATTTGGCATCTATGTAAATCAGACTGCTATCTTTATCATTTGTTTAAGCCATGTTGAATGAATCTACATATCACGAAATACATTAATAGCAAGAAGTGGCAACATCACTAACACTGCTATTCAAAGTTGGTGAGTACTCTTGCTGACATTTAAAATGCAAACAAATCAGGAAAAAGAGGGTGACAGAATTAAATATGGGTGGAGAGGAAAGTAGAGATATCAATCGGCAGATTGGTCAAATAACAAATAACTCCTCCCGATACTGTCACATTTGGGATTTTTTCTTCAGCTACTCCTGTGGTTTAATTTTATGAAAGTTTATTTTTCCAGTATTGATTTTCCATACATGCTTGTCAATGATGACCACAGAAAACGATGCAGCAACAGACCTTGAAAAAGTCTCACTTAAAAAAGCATTGCAAGGGGTTGCCTGCATTATATAATTGACAAACCATTCAGCAGCGTGTTTACAGATTCATACAATGTACCTTTGAAAATTTAATGAGTTTTATTCCTTTTTATTCCTTTATTCAACATATCAAATTTACTGAAAGGCTGATGAAGCACTAGTGATATGTAATGTTTACATCATCAGGATGGTGTGTATTGGCACTGTCCACATGTGAATACTGACATGGTGACCCTGACTTCAGTAGTTCTGAGGTTTTATCTGTTAATTTAAGCATTACAAAAGCATTATGGTGAAGTCTTCCACAGGTACACATTCTACCTTCAAATGTGTGTAACGTTCATTGTATGTATCATGCAATTTCAATTCTGCAACAAACGGTGCTTCATTTGCACTGGTTTTGCCTGTTCTGTTTGTTTTTGGGACTCCTATTGTGATGCAACTCTATCAAGTACAGCAGAGGGCAGTGTGAAGCTGTTTTGAGTTTGGACTTGGCGCTAAACCTAAAATTAGCCCAACTTTTCACTGCAGACGTTCCTACATATTCACCCTGACGCTGTGGTGACCAAAGTGAATCAATGTCCCATAGTTTCCATGCTCCAAACCACGTGCATTGACATTTAAAATTAAGACAGTGGATCATCCAAATACTTCATGTCTGTCTATTCATGTGGTGATCCACCTACTCCCTCTTACGTTTGTGCCATGAATGCAGAGACAAGGCAAGAGTAGGAGTGTTGCCACTCTCATTCTCAAACACACATAAACATAGTGTCTCAATTATGAGACAACACCAGAACAGAGGGACAGTGGCTCAAATTCAGAGTCAGACTTCTGTCCAACACCTCCAATCACTCTGGCTTGTGGGTCAAGTACTACAACCTCCTCATCTTCTCTGGCTCGGGCGATCTGGCACCCTTTAAATTAGATTTCCTCCATCACCTCCATGACGATAGTCCTGGGCCCTGTGAGGATCAGGTTGCTGACAGTGCGGTAGTCGTGGGAGAGGACGTTCAGGCCATTCACAGACACCACAAACTGACAGACCTGCAACAAACACATGTAAGGATGCAGGAAGGAGAGAGAAAGATTGAAGACAGAGAGAGGAAGAAAGATTGAAGACAGAGAGAGGAAGAAGGGGATAGAGATCGTTAACATGACGAGAAAATGGAACGATAGTAGCTTCCATGGATGACAACATCAAGCACATCCTGATTGCGCATGACACACACTATTGTTGGTATGTATTGTAGGTACCAGACCAGACTTGTGTGAAATCATCTGTAATTTCACATGTTGGTTACTGTCACACCGACAACTGCGAAATGGCACTCTAAGCTTGTGCACCAGCATAAATTATTCCCGTACCAGACAAAATTTTTTAACATTTTGGAAATTAAAGCACTGCTTCCTTTTCTGCGTATGAGAGGAAGTGGCGCTTCTTCTACTTGTGGAATTGGTAGAGTTTTTCAGAGGCAATACACAGAGGATGAGGAATCAATAGGACTTGGTGAACTGGAGTGAGATTGTGGGTTTGGTAAATTTGTTGGCATGTTTTTTATGCTTAGTTGAGGAGGAAGCGGCACTTCATCTACCTCCATGGTTGGCGGAGTTGTTCAGAAGTGTCGCCGAGGGTGAGGAATTAAATGGATTGAAAGATTTGGAGAGAGATTGCGTTTGGTAAACTTGTTATCTTGTTTTTATGCTAAGTTATGTGAATAATTGTGACATTAATATATCAGACACATATTCAGTTCATTGTCTAGGCTTGTTGCAGCTGAATAACCATCAATGTGTTAGACTGGCATGCTGCACACCTATTCAGCATGTTTCTCTATTCTGTTGGTATCAAAATTTACCTTTCAAGATGAAATGTCTGTTCTTGGTATCAGATTTTGTAAAACAAATTTCCCAAGAAAATGTGACTTATGGGCAGGTGCATCCTGTGTTTTCTCTACATTGTTATGCATAAACTGGCTGGTACAGCTTGTGCTTTGAGGCACCTGCTAATTCGGAAAATATTTATCATATATTTCTATAGATATCATTTACTCAACTGCAGCTTCTCTTCTGGGACACCAAGAAACATGATTACATGAATGTAGCACCTGCCAGATACTTAGCACCAGCAATCACCTGCCTTTTTTCAAATATGCACAGTCGAGATGTTTTTTATGCTAATGATGTAAACAGGAGAAAAAAAGCCTACAATTTCACATATGGCTCTTTAACCATCCAAACCATCTGAGAATGTTGCTATTCACTATTTGCTATGAACTCCACAAAGTCTGTGATTAAGGGACGAAAGAAGGGCATAGAAACAGAGAAGAAAGAAATTTGAGACAGAAGCCAAGTAACCACAACTTCTTCAGCACTTTGGGAAACACTCGTCATGCCTATGCAGTCACCCTGGCTCCTCCTCACCTTCCCCCTCCCTCTCTGCCCCTGTAGCTTTTCCTCTTTCAGCCTTTGGGGTTGTTAGTCTTGGCTCAGGGCCCAGAGAGATCTAGGGGCCTCCCGTGCTCTACGGGTTAAACTATCACCAAGACTGAGAGGAAAAAGGCAGATGCAGTACATACAGCATCTACAGTGAGTCCCTGATTTCTTTATGATCTCACCTTATTATGTCATCACGTCACCGTCACTAACAGGGTGAAACACTGTCAAACTCACATACTGTGTATGGCGCCATATTAGAACACAAGAAATCTCAAGGTGCTTTTAAAGATGAAGCAGGCAGAGCTCCACAACATCTAAACATTCAAAGTCTAAGATTAACAGACAGAAACCCAACAATTCCCCCACTGACAACAGTGACATGGAAAAACTCCCCTTTCACCGGTAGAAACCTCAAGAAGATCATGCTGCAGGTGGGCAGCCACCTGCCTTAACCAGAGGGGTTGAAAGAGAGAGGGAGACAGACGCAGGCAGAGATGGGCATTAAGATGTACAGTATGCCAGTCTGGAGAAGGACTCTGATGTTTGGCTGTCAGTCACCACTGATGTTCCAGCTGCATTCTGCACGTTAATAAAGCACAAGACACAAAGACTCTGGGAAAGAGGCCAAATTAGAAAAATGCATTAACAAGACATGTATGCAGGTAAGAGAGAGAGAGGAAGAGGAGAGAGAGGGAGAGAAGAGAAGAGCTCAGTGCATACTAGAAGCATAGCTTGGACCAACAATAAGGTTTTCTGAAAAGGAACATTTTTAGTCTGGTCTCATACGTTGTGTGGGTGTCTGCAACCCGCATTGAAACTGGAAGATGGTTGCACAGAACAGTTCACTCTTTACAATATGGACAAATACTAGCTACTCTGTCTGATTCTGTACCACTATGTTTCATCATTTGCCGCCCCTCTCGAGCATCTCAGACACCACCACACTCTTTCAAAGACAGTCCAGCACGCCCACAGCAAGCATAGAACTAAGCATGCACGCTAAAGAAAAGGAACCAAGACCAAAGACACCAGCAGCGCAGCAGTGACGGGGAAAAAAATGAATATACAATAATAATAGAGCCACTGTTTCTAGACCACACATCATGGCCCTACCATCTTGTAAACCTTCCTTTTCGGTCTAGCTGGTCTTGCCTAACACAAAGCATTCCAAGCACACTCCTCCATCAATGCCACCCTGCCTGTACTCAATTTTTCACCTTGGGGCTGGGTATTGATGAGAACCTCACAACTCTATTTCAATTCTTGAGGTTTCGATTTGATTGTCAAGTGCTTCAATTCTATTCAGTAAAAAGTAGATACACAAATGGTAAAAAGTACCTGATGGCAATTTTTAATTATTGTTTTCATGCCCATAATAACACATGTGGTATGTTGCTTACTTCACGCTACCTTTGAGCGGTAAAAGATCTAAGAAATAAAACATCAGCAGGCAGCACCCTAACAGTTTTCTAGATTGTATTGCACAGCATGGTTCAAGAGTCTGTCACATTTTAAAACATTGACTTTCTACGACGCTGTGGAATCGAAGGTTTTTGCAAATAAAGACGGTCACAGACTCCGTTATCTTTGGAGCATGGACAGAGCTTGATGGTAGTTTGTAGACAAAAGCTTTGTTGAGTCAGGTCTGTTTCGGATCAACAGTTTTACCTGCAGGTCGTTGCACAGCATCAGCATGGTGTGCTTTTAAGTGGTTCCTGAAGCTTGTTGTGTTGCTCTTGTACTTTTATTCTGTCTGGCACAAGTTACACACCATCTTAGTTTTGTCTTGTTCATGTGTTCTGGATTTACATGGGAACTGACAGTGAGTCCAAACATCTGATCTTTTTCCACTGTTCGCTCACCTGCAGCTTCCATCCATAAAAAGCGTTTCACAAGATGTTTTGCACAGCGGCCCCACTGGTCAGGGGGTGAATCGATTCAGAGGGATTGCTGAATCAATATCGAATCGCGGGGTGGGGTGTGTGTGTGGGGGGTGATTTCAATGCATCGATTCTTCAGTTTTGCAAGAGAGGTGAAGTAGGGGTGAGTAAAAATATTGAAGTTCATCACTTTGAACCCCTCGTGTTCAAAGTCTTCTCTGCTCTCTTAACTGCCCCTTCCAAATTCACCAGTTCACCTGCCTCACACTCATCCATATACTGTACATGGACTCTGTCTTGCTCCTCAATGTAACTGCTCCACTCTCCAGAGTAAATCTCCCTCCCCAGGTTCTCTTCCATCCCCCTCCTACCTTCACCGACAATATAGTCTGCTAACATTGTTGTCCATGGGGACTCCTGCCAAACACCATACGTCAATCTGTCAATCACCCTTGAGAATAAGAAGGGGGCTCAAGGTTGATCCTTGGTGTACCACCTTAATATACAGGTCTTTTCTGCCACTCCTGACTTCCTCATACAGTGCCACCCTTCCTCTCTTGGTACCCTATCATAAGCTTTCTCTAGGTCAGTGTCTCCCAACCAGTGTGC
>OMPJ01015454.1:35109-48632 GCA_900312935.1 Carapus acus | reverse complement strand
CGGGGGAGAGAGAGCGAGAGAGAGAGAGAGAGAGAGAGAGAGAGAGAGAGAGAGAGAGAGAGAGAGAGAGAGAGAGACGCAGCGTCTACTGGCAGTTGAAATGTTTGTGCTATTGGCGGTGGCTGGGATTAAGAACCAGAGCTCGACCGAGTCCAATAGCCGCACCACACGAAGGCCAAAGAACAACTCCATTTGCTCTGACTTGTCAAAAGCAACGGTGGGTTGCGATAGATGTACACGAGGGTGCGAGTTTCAGAGCTGCCACAAATGACAGACAGTTTTTGACTAGCACGGAGGCCAGGACACAATGGAGAGCAGCGGAGGAAGTGCGAAACTTTTCAAAACAAAGCGACAACAGAAGCCACGGCCTGTAAGGGAGGGAAGGTTGCGGCCGCTTTTGTGCTAGGAAGATTCAAAGCGTTGGGTGACGAGTTTGGCAGACTGTTGGTTCACGCAGTGGCTGATCCTGTGAATGGTTTGACCTCTTTCACCAACCCCCCCAATACATATTTATATTATATTTAGATATAACCAATATAATGTTGAATAGCGAGAACAAATTCTCGTGCCTTCAAGAAGCAGCTGATTGGTAACTTGAGACGACAATGGTGTGTGCCAAGAGAGCTCCTCTGTGATGATAAGCTAAGACACACAACTGGTATAAAATAGATGTGATGTTTAATGATTCCAACATGATCTCAGAAGCTAATAATCTTGACGTAAATCAGTTAAATGAATCAATGTGTTCCCCACAATGTGGGTCGAGGCGAGATTACAGGCAGAACACAGGAAAATATCACAGCTTGGCACACAGCTGTGCTCCATCCTCCAGCGTTAGACACTACTGCGGCTCCGCGCTCTGTCGAGACCGTTTGCAATGCAAATGAGCATCCAGAGCGGAGCTGACACGCGGCAATCCTTTGAGGGAAGCCACGCTGGGGCATTTATTCACGGCGGCATTGTCACAATACCAAGATTTCAAAGTTCAGAGCCATGCCGGGAGAAACACCGACATGCAACTGCATTTTGGATGCTAAAATCCAGAAAAATCTTTGTAGCGAAATCTACTCCGTCAGCATGAGCAGCAGAATTTGTGCTCACTTTCATAAAGTGTATTAGAATTATCTGAAGATATGGGGATGCAAGGAAAAATCGCAATGTAAGCAATATTCTTATTACATTTCTTCCTTTGATACCATTGTCAGCCAGCACATACTGAATGTATGGAACTCTTGACTTCATAGAGGCGATGGCATATTGCACTATGCACCTTCCTGCTTTAAAGTAACATCCAGAGATGTCGTATAGTCATCTGCGATCCATTTTATCTTTGGCCCACATTCCTCCGTCAAATTGTTCTTTTATTCCAGGCATGGGAAATAAACAGTGTGTGAAAACTGCAGCTAATTCTCCACAGAATTCCTGGCGAGGCTTGAGAGAAAGATGAAAAAGGCATCAAACGGCCCCTTAATGTGTGCTGTGGAGGCAGAATATGTTGCTCTGCATGCAAATAAAATCGGCCTCCTTTTACAGGGCGCTGTCACTTTGGGTTTCGTCCTGTGATTGCAAAGTTGTGGTTGAATTGCGGAAGTCAGTCTGCAAAGAAATGCTGTAAATGTCTGTGGGCTGCGTGAGGAGAACACTTTGCTTTGGGGTGACAATAATGCGGTGGCCAGTCTGTGTCAGTCTTGCTCTAGCAGACATTGTGGCACAAGTTTAAATCCCCTTTTCAAAGGGAAGTAGCAGAAAAGCTTTTTTGCACATTTGCTAATCCAAATTATCTTTAAAAGCAATGCTTGTCCAAATTGTGCAGGCAGAGCCAATGTGCCCCACATGCCAAACACGTTGTGGTGGAACGGCTGACTAGTTTTGATATGACGTTTTACGCAGTCTGTCAGAGTTGATCATTAATTAACTAAATGAGGGGAGGCGTGTCTACATTCTCCTCAGCGGGAATGAGTCAATGTTCCACTGTGCATTCAAAATAAGTCAATAAATCAGTGATTAAATGGAGCGGTCATGTTTCATGTTGTACCTCCCAAGCTTCGAACTTTCCCCCAACGAGGGAAAATCTGTCTGCTTGGGAATTGGTTTGACTTCTTAAGTACTGCCACCATGCCCCCGAGCAAGGCAGAAAAGCCTGTTTTTCACAGATCCGCAGTGAAACGCACAAGTTCAGCTGTGAAGGTGACGACTTGTGCACATTTGAAAGCATTTAAGCTGTGACAGGATGAAGGCGATTTGATAAAAATGACTGAATCAGACTTTGACTCGACACTGAGCTGACAATCATTTAAGATATTCATATGGTTAATAGTGCACATACAGTATATGTTCACCACACTCATCAATCCAACCAGACAAGTTACCAAAAAAGTGCAATACAACTGTGTTTCATACTCATGGTTTCCAAGGCCACTGCCATTGAGCTTAGCACACACGCACACGCACGCACACGCACGCACACGCACGCGCACGCACGCACGCACGCACGCACACACACACACACAAACACACACACACAAGGAACGCTTCACAATGAATGCACAAATATTGGGGACAAATATCAGTGGCACTAAATACTGGTGTATTCGTGTATTTCTTTTTCATGTGAGATATTAACTGATTTTTGGCAAATGTGAATTCTGCCAAATGAAATGCTAAAACTGTGGAAAAATGGTAATGTATGAGATTTCAGGCAAAATGACACCAGAATCCCTTTGATTTCTTTTCATCGTGCTCCTTTGATGAAAAATTGCCTCGCCGCAGCCGAGCACACGTCCACAGCTGAATATGCGGATCCTGTTTTAGGGATTATGAAAGTGATTTTTTGTGTTGAGAGTGCAGCACGTAGCTGATTTTTTTTCTGAAATAAAAACTGAAATCTGTCTTTACATTGCTGGACGGGTCACTTAATCTTATATAAGCAATTGGATAAGACAGATTTACTGTTTACAGTGAATATTTCAGGGTCTATTTTTGGAATTGATAATCCCAAAACTTGGCACCTACAGAGAGGAATGTTGCCATGATTTTTGTGCATATGTCAAGAGGTGGCATCACCATGCTACAAAGCCGCTCTGTACATTAGCAGAGAAGGACTTAAGAACTACCATCTATTCTTTGCGGAAAACTAAGACTTGCCACCTGGTCCGGGCTTTTCCATACTATTCCATCAGCTCCTCACCAAAGAAAGCCGCAGCTCTGCCCGAAAGCAAACAGACCCCTGGCGTCGGTTTGAATAATTTATCCCTGTGAGTCGGTCCTGTGATGTGTTATTTGTTAAGATGACAGTTTTCAGACTGGATTACAGTAAATTGGGCTGTGGTGAGGACTGCTTTTCATCCAATTTAAATCTCCTTCCTTCAGCACATGCAGCCAGTATGTGAATTATCAGGATCCACCAAACACAACATGGGGGACAAGTGATTAACGGACTCACAGTGCTGGTCATCGTCTGGTTGTTTTCACCAAGATAAATATGGCGAAATCAAAGGTGGCCTCACCGCACCAAGTTCAGCTGCTGTTTGGTCCATTGATTTGTTTTTTTATTCATTTTTTGCTGGCGTGCATTAAAAACACACAAAAAAGTTATTTCTGGAGCGAGAGAGCTGCCAAAATGTTTCTGGTGTGTCATATTGTGAGCTGGACAGCAGCTCCCTGTCCTGCTGCTTTTCCTGCGGCTGTATTTCACGTTTTTTTCCTTGATTCTGAATGAGAAAATAAAAACATACTGCACTGACTTGGTGACGAGGAGAGGCTCTCTGCCATGTGCTCGGTAGAATTCTAACAGCAACAGCTTGTCGGCGAATGGTGCATAATTAGAGTATGTTTAATAACATTCTGATTGTTTGTGACTCATTTGGAGCCATTTTGGACTGATGCTGATGGATTCGAGGGGAAGGAGCAAAATTCTGGATAACAATTTGGGCTGAAAACTTGCATCGGGAAAAAAAAAACTAAGATTAATGTGTGTGGCATATTTCAGGCGGCCATGTTTCTTGGATTGTGTACCATCCAGTGTGAGTACCAGTCAAACGTTTACTTGTTTGCATCCCGCAGCAATGTGTATCAGCCTCTGAATTACCACAACAGCATGAGGTTACTGGTTCAGAGCATTTTATGGCAAGAATCATTCAGGGAGGACGATGGCAGAGAAGCTTCAGACTGAAGTCCCCATGCTAAACCCAAGCAGGGTGGCAAATTATGCTCGTGGCATTTCGGTTACAGCGCACAGAAAATGCAGAGCAGCTTTGGGTCACAACCTCTTTCTCCAAACAGTGAACTGGCTGGTTAAAGGAAGAAATTCCTCACGGACTTTCACAAAAGCAGCACAGATACTTGGAGAGAAAGAGGACCAGTCAAAGTCGACAGGTTCAAATGAATCCACCGACGGCCCTAACTCAAGATGAAAGGTGACGTGACCATCATCAGTAAGAATACCTGATGAGGTGGCAAACACTCCTACTTGGCAGCAGTTGCATTGAGAAAGGAATGCATTTTCTGGTATTTGGATTCCTTGGTTGCTGGCTTCTTCCGTGCAACAGTCAAGGTTTCCGATTCAGGATTCAGAATTCTGACAATAGCAGCGTGGCGGAAGCATCAGAAAAACGGCCTATGGGTACACTTTCAAAATACTCCGAGCTCACATCACACAGAAAAACATTTTGCCTCAGGTGTGGATCTGATTTTCTAGCACAGCGGTCAGAGTCTGAGCACAGATTATTTCTTCCAGCCGCTGACTATTTGCTCACTGTTCCTAATTGCTTCCTATTGAGTAGTTTTAGTTACAGGGCCTTAACAAAACCACTCATTAGCTCTCAAGCATACAAACAAGCAGGGGGATCAAAATAAAAATTACAGAATTCAGCATCTTGCACAACTTCTATCAAACACATGCAACCACGGCAATCGACCTGCAGAGAGCAGGAGGGCCAGTTTCAGCCTGTTGTTCTTCAGAAAGGACCAACTGAGCGCAGTAATTAAAAATATGCCTGACACAATGGGTAAAACATTGATTGAGAAAAAAATCATTCATGCTCACTTCAGACTGTGGTCAGCAACCTGTGATGGTTAAAGCTGCATGATATGGTTTGCAACTACAGAGGCAAACACGGAGTTCGCTCCCTCCTGCGACTCTGGACAGTCTGAATGCATTTGCATTTGAAATTTTGACGATATGTGCAATTGAACACCAAACATTTCAACTTCTTTCTCAAAGCGTCGAGCAGCATGAGCCATCACACTGCCTTGTATTTTGAAATTTCTCTAGATTACTGTCATTTGTGATTATTTGTCCTTCTCTGTCATCTCAACAGACAGAGGGAAGAGAGGAAACAGAAAAGGTCGACAATGTCCCAACAGCTCAAATATCAGGCCACACTATAAGCATCAAAAACCTCTCAGAGGACTTTTTGCTTTAATATCATTATTCTGCTGCAACTTCACATTTACTCCCTCCAATTGCAAAATGGGGACCAGAAAACTAAGACAAGTTTAAATATGGGTTTGAATTTATACACTTGTTCTTCAAACACATTTTTCACAACTGCGACGCACCATAAAACGTAATCTAGTCACATAAAGTGCAGACACTGCTAATCTCTCTGCGCTGGAATTTATACGCAGCATAACGAACAAATTTCGAGAAAATGTTGTTTTAGGTCATTTCATTAAGTAAATTAGTCCATAACTACAATAAAAGCAAAGTATTTCCGGGCCTCACCAAGTGACTTGTGGACATACATTCTGCTTTTTGTAAGACAGACCTGATGTGTTAGTGCTGTTACGTTAGCATAATCATATCCTGTGAGGATGGAGCTGCAGAATGACCTTCAAGGAAGATAAGAAGATTGCTCAGAGAACAACAGTGGCTGATTTATACAAAGTACCGCCCTCGCGGCCCCACTGATGCCTCTCTCTAAATGAGTGATGGACAGAGAGTCCGTCAGCATCGTCTCTTTGTGCCAAACTGCAAGTAATTAGTCAAAGTGCTGGTATGTGCGAGTGGTTTCATTGTATATGTTTAATTTTGGCTGAATCAGCCATCATGAGTCCTTAACTAGCGCATGATAGAAGCCATGGTAGGGACGGTTTGTCCTCGTCTGTCTCCCCTTCAGACTCTCGCTTGCTAAGTGGCGACACTGGGCTGGGTTTTGCATTTTGTAACTGATGGCGCATGTTTTCTGTTTGATGTGAGTCCAAAAGCTTACAGACGAGAGAAAAGAGCAAAGAAAAGAAAAAATGAGGGAAAAAAACAAAATGGAGATAGCAACTCTATTCTCCAGGTTTTGTTTCTCATCACAAACCAAATAAATGGGAGGCAGTCAGGCAGTGCCATCGACCCCCTGCGGTGTCAAAGTGCACGTTTAAACGGCACGACTGTGTGTGCGGAGTCACACATTCTCTCTTCTCATGTTGTACGAGAACCAATATCCCGAATTATCAACCTTTGCAAGATCATAATTGTTGTTTTTAAAACATTAACTTTAAAATCAGATGCATATGAAGTTTAAAAAAGACATCACAATGAGGATTTGCCCGTGTTAATTACTTACTCGAGTGCTTTTCCAAACTAAGCGCATAGAGGAACCAACGCTAAGAACAAGGAGCAGCAGAAAGATGTGCGATTAGGAAAGCCAGTCGAGCACGGAAACAACAAATTGTGCTATGGGAGCCGAGGCGGCTGTATTTCGTTGGCTTAATTGAACATGAGCTGAGCGTGGACACAGCATAGCAGATTAAGGATGCAGCAGGACGGGATGCTGCTTGTTTGGACCGACAGCAGCTGTTCCACTGATATGAAACACGTCAGGCATAAAACGTGAAACATTCACCGTGTAGAGTCTGAGCTGCAAGATCTCACAAAAAAGTCACTGTTTTGTTTTTTGTAAGGTTTCATACATACGCAGCCCCTTCTGATAGTAAGCAAAGCAAATGGCTTCTCCCTTTGTGCTGTAAATGGGGGAAGACACATAAAAGTAAATGCGGGCAAAGATGCTCTGTTGTCCAATAATGTTCGGCGGATTCAGTTTTTCCTCTTTAGTATTTCACTGCCAAAATCTTTGAAGTTGAAAGACTCCTCAGCCACAGCGTAATTAGCAGAGCCATTTTATTTTCATTTGCAAAATGTATGAATCGTGCTGCTTGCCATTAGTGACATTCATGGCCTGGCCTTCTTTGATTTGGATAAAATACAAGAGCCACATTAGGAAGGCTTTCGATGACAAAGAGCAACAGCTCCCTACAGGAAATTACCATGTTAAAAAGCAGCATGTTGAGGTGATTGAATGCATATTAAATGCAGAGGGGTGGATTTCTCCACAAAGCAGTTATTGTGCAGGAAATGGTAAAAGCATGTTTAATTCTCTGCCGTGAGCTGAGCTGTCCCCTCGGCTCGCGCCTCTGTGGGCTTTGGGACTGAGCGCAGATGTGACAGGAAGAAATGGAGCATATATAGGTTGCGTGGACATCATCGAATATTATCCAACACAACCTTAAAGGAAGAAGCAGATGAATTAGAAGCAACACGTCTGCTCTTACGAGGACAGCCAGTGGCTCGTATGTCTGGATCGGGCTACATCATGGAGCCCAGGCTCAGGCAGGTATAAGCTAAATGAAAGGGTGAGGAAGAGGAGGAGTGCAGGATAACAGGATGGTAACTGACTTATTAGTGGAATCTAAATATCCGCTGCTGAATCGTTGCAAAACTGTTGCGAATCCAGATAAGGTTGGACTGAAATGTGATGGCATGGAAGTACTTTGTGGTACAATCGCACTGGAGCAGGGAAGCTCTGAGCTGGATGCTGCTCCTAGAAACACGTCATCGTGGCCTTAAGCAATGCCCTGAACCTTTTGTGACCTGACCCAGAATATGACCATTGTGGCGGCAGTGAAGTTCCGGAATGAGATGAAGAATCACACACACTGCTCTCGGGATTGTTAAATGTTTGGGCAGAACAGCACAAAAAGGAGGAGACGACAAAAACATCTTTTCGATACTTTTCTACATTATTTTACAAGGTGGCCATGCAACAAATTTCCTGCTCAGCAAAGTTTCTATTTCAGTTTGTGTAACCCATCAAAAGCAACATTATGATACAGCACTGCCAAAATGAAACACTTCCATCCAACATGGGAACTTGCAAGATTCAAAAACAGGGACGGTTGTAGATCAGGACAGATGTAGCTGCCATTGTACCGGACGCCAGAGACCAGCCAGGGACGCCGGCTGCATGGAATCCAGGCGTGTATTGGACCTCATGCACTGCAAAATAAAGAGAATAAACCTGCAGGACTTTGCTGTGTGCTGGGCCTTTATGCTGGTATCTGAGCTATACAGCATTAAGTTCTGAATGTGCACTTGGACCAGAGGCTAGTGTGGAGCTTTAATTAACTTAAAGCTAATCATTCTGTGTTGCTTTTTGATTGGCTTTACTGCACAAGCTAATCAGCACTGTGACACCAATTTATGAAAGCGACTGAGAAAAAATTCATTACATCCTGAACATAGACACACCAAAATGCTCCTTTAGTCTGGTTGAGTAACAGTAATCCCATATACGGATCTGCATAGGATTGTGAGTGTGGCATCTGTGCAGCCTTGATTTGAAAATATTTCACTGTGAAGTCGCAAAGCCTTTGTCACCAACCTCGCCGAAATCTGTACTTCTTTGCCTAATTGATTGTTTTTCACACTGCTTTGGGTGCACGTTCGACAAACTCCAGCGCAGTATTACAGTCAATTATCATGCACAATTACTCTCTATCAGGTTCATGCATTGACATTTTTTAACATTCAAACAAGCGAGGTGACGCCTGAATGAGTCTTGTTTTGCCACTCTTTCATCTGTTTTAGGTGGTGTGTGCATCTCCCAGTCGGTCAAGATTCCACGGGAGGCCAAGCAAGGAGAGTTTGACAAGGTCATCCGTCGACTCAGAGAAAACCCAAATGCTCGTGTTGTCGTCATTTTCGCCAACGAAGATGACATCAGGTAAACCTGTGTGTGAGACATCGTTGAAGCTAAGGGAGAAAAAAACGCCAGGAGTGGAAGGAAACACGTCGGCACTCTGCCCTTTTTCATCTTGAGGAATAATGGAGCCCAGTCAAAGCTGAGCACCGACACCGACCTTCTCTTAACCAACATCTGTCTCCTCGTCTCTGTAGGCGGCTGCTGCATGCAGCTAAGAAGGCCAACCAGACGGGGCATTTTATCTGGGTGGGCTCTGACAGCTGGGGCTCAAAGATCTCGCCGGTGGTGCAGCAGGAGGAGATGGCAGAGGGAGCCGTCACCATCCTGCCCAAACGCCAGTCTATCAAAGGTGCAAAGGAATCCCCCCCTCCCCCCTCCCACACACACACACACTCTCTCTCCAATGTGACTGGGTCATTAAATCTTCAGATGAAATATTACCCTTTTTACCTCATGTTGTTATGAAGTGACCCCCACGCACCCTCGAAAAAATCTCTGGATGTATGAATCTGTCAGTACAATTGTCCTGTTGTGCGTGATACACCACACCAGACATCTTTGTCACACACCGCCCCAACACACATGTTTAACCCGACACCGACTCCGTCAGCGACACTAAAGCCATTGATCTGTCCAGGGTTTGATCGTTACTTCATGAGCCGCACGCTGGAGAACAACAGGAGGAATATCTGGTTTGCTGAATTCTGGGAGAACAACTTCAACTGCAAACTGAGCCGCCATGCCGTGAAGAAAGGCCTGAAAAAGTGCACAAGTAAGACATTTGTTGTCCTTAAGAAAAGCCATTCGATGTTCTCTCCATACCGGACACTGGCAAGGCGGAATATATATAATGAGTAAAAACTGCCTCTGTGTTTCGAAGAAGGCGATACATTTGCAGCGTGGTAGGGGCAGTTTTGACAGGAATGGCCGTTGAATAAAAATGGAGCGGCTGTGCAATCAATATTCAAAATCACAGTTCATCTCACAGCTCATTTCTGCACTGGGCGATATTTCTGCTGAGTCCAATGTGTTTACCCACACGAGTATAATAAGTGAGCGGCTTGGCGCGGCGGTGAAAGGCTTTGGGCTCGGCGCCATATGTTAGCCAGCTGTGGGTAGCTCAGTCCGTCTTGAGGCAAGGTGGTGGTGGGTCGGGGGGTAGGGGATACTGCAGATAGTACAAGATTGAGGCAAATGAAGTAGTCTAACAAGATTACAGCTATATCAGTCACTGCAGGCTGGGGAGCAATAATTCCAATAACATTGCACAAAATTCAACTGTTGACAATGAGATCATTGAAATGCATCATTTCCTTGTTTTAGGATTTTTTCTCCCAAAGAGAGAGAAGAAATCAATTGTGATTAAAGTGTTGTACCATGTTTGCTATTGTCCAAGGTTGGTTTTGTTTTTTCATATGTTAATCAATCCTGCATTATCGAATCTGATACACTCCTGACAATGCCTCAATATGATGTTAAATGATTGAATGGAATTAATCCCTCCATTGCTCCATTTCCCCGTTTCTCCTACTAGACGAAAGCTGCCATTATCAATGGGCAGTGAGTGACAGCTTCAATCGCCTCATGACCGAGTAACTTAGTGTGTCTAAGTAAAAGGCATGAATCGCAATACCTCGGGGCACAATCTAGATTTTCTGTTCTTTCTTTTTTTTTGATAGACTTTATTATTCCAGTGGGTAATCGCCCCCATGTGATCCGGCTGCTGTGGGCTGCTCCTCAAAAGGAAAGCACCTGTGACAGGGACTTGAAACCGAGCCAGCAACAATCTGTCCTTCGCCCCTCTTTGCAAAGCTTCCCTTCATAACACCCTGAACCACAGAGCGACGGGGTGATACACTCACAAACTTAAATCAGCTTGAAATAACGAAATGTCAGCTGACGATCGAGCGCGAGGTGACAGGCTCCCTTGCTGGTTCACTGCGACAAGGTTACCGACACAGATCGACGCCCCGCCGAGTGTCCAGGTCGTTCTGCTCCATTTGAAATCAGTCGGAGCCCCGCGACATCTTTGCACTGCCGCGTGTTCTCTCGGTGTGTCCATCACTCCACGGGGTCGCTGTGAGGACGATGATGCCACCTACAGCCAACAACCACGACCCCCTCGGTTCCTCCGGCTCTACTAAGCGGCCACTGCAGCCGTCAGTCTTTGCTGCTCCGGGTAAGAGGCCACTCGCTGTGAAAGCTGCGCCTGGAGAAGAGGCTCCTTGTAACAAGGAGCCAGCCGTGCTTTTAAGCAAAAAAACACCACCTGAGATCCAGGCCTGGTGTGGGTTGAGCAAAGTCCTCTGAAATATCTACTGTCTGATGGGGAGGAGGCCAGATTCCGTCTCAATTAACCTTTCTGACTCTTTTACGCTGCCTCACAGCACGGCTGCATTGCAACGCCCCACAAATGAGCCCTCGGGTGTGACAGGGGCCCAGATTCTGACCAGCTCTGGCTGAAATGTATTTGCATTCAGAGTGTAGGTGAACAGTCACTTAACTCGATTTCTGAACGACACACTGAGAAAATTAAAATCTGGCTGGTGCTGGCAGCACCCCGGAGCTTGCCAGGATGTGCTGACCGACTGTTTTGTCTTTGAGGGAATCAGATTTTTCCAGCTTCGCTGGCCTTTAACAGGGGCACCTGCCTTTCATCACGCCAAAACTGGTATGAGGGAGAAAACAGCAATAATTATTTATATGTCAACAAAATACAACCTAGCCTAAAATACCATCTCCTGTCTATTTTTTGTCGATTTGGTGGTAATGAAGCGTCATGATGGATAAACATGAAAGTTGGGAGAAACTGGGGAGGAGGGCAGGAGACGTTTTCAGCATCTCCTGTGTAGTCAGAGGCACTGTTCACGTTCAGAGCAGGAGGTGATAGAGAAAAAAGAATATGCAGCAAATATACAGTAGAAGCAGACCTCCACGCCTCCCTGATAAGCGCTGCTCCATTAGTGTTCTGAGGTATGCAGACCTCTGGCAGGCAGGAGGCATATAGCCCAGACAGAGCACAGAGCGAATAAGGATTCAGTTTTTTTTATATCTATCTTTGCTGTCAACTAGATTGTTTATCCAAATGAAAATCTCAGAATGCGCCGTCGGTCCATTAGATTACATTACAGCACTTCAGGCTTGTAAATGGCTTCCCGTATGCTATTACGCCAGCATGAGTCGTGTACCATCAGCGCTAGGAGAAGGAGAAGGAGAAGGAGGAAGAGGAGTCTGTGCTCACGGGTGAGACGAGAAAGACTCCAGATGATTCTTTGTTACTCAACAGCTCTCCAGCAACTGCTCATTTCATTTGTATGAACCAAACAGAATGAGCAGAAAACTATCAATGATAACAATGTTTCGTGCTTTGCAAGATGCATCCGTGTTTGAAAGTGTCAACACAACAACACAGATCAGGTCAAAAATGTGCAGCCTGCGCTAACAACAACCACAGTAAGCTTATGAGATCAGGTTACGCCAAATGAATGAGATCACCATGATGTAAGGCCCCTAACTCCGATCAAAGTCCAGGAGTGACACCATTCATCGTCGTCATCATCACCATCATCATTTGGAATCATGTAAATATTCATCTCAGTGATGGTGTTTTTAGCATACGTATATGAAACAGAAGCACATAAACGCTACAAAGTCACTCTGCATCAGGACAGCATGGGGTCAGAATTTGCATAATTCAGTCTGCGGCTCTCATAAACACTCATTAAAGGTAGTTTTGTGACGTCTCTGTCGGCAGTGAGTTTCGCGGTGACGCTCTCAGAGGTCTGACTGTGGCCCCGCTGGTGCTGCGTCTCCACGGCCTCTGCGAAAACACCATATTGGATATGGCAGCAGAATAATCAATGTCCCGGCCGGGTAAGAGTGCTCAGCGTGATCAAAGGCTGGGGAATTCGCGGGTGACTACGGGGGCCTGTGGGGAGCAGATCTATCTTTTATCTTTGAATGAGTGAGGTGCAAAACTATTGATAAATGTGGAAAGCAGTCACAAGGCACCGCGGAGATACATCTCATGGACACTTATTTTTCACCAATGCTGCTAATTAATGACGTGGCGAATGGCGGGAAACACGGGGAAGGCGAGGAAAAGCGACAATGTGTTTATCTTGAGGTCTGATGAAACAGAATACAGCACAGGAGTGGCACGTCATCCAACATGGCTGCCAGACCAGTGGAACATCATTTCCAGACACACAAACACAGTCACTGTTGACACAGTCGTGATGTGCAGATGTGCAGTATGTACACACACGCAGGACCCCACCACCACCACACACACATATCATTATGCTGTTCATTGCAAGGATTCACTTCATTACACTGGCCATCCTCCACTGCAGCTTGAAATGCCTACAACCAGTCCTAACAGACTGGCCGTGTGTGTGTGCTCACAGGACTGTGACACACATTGTTTTACACAGTCCAACGATCTGACCCACAAACAGGTGCCGTGACACACACACACACACACACACACACACACACACACACACACACACACACACACACACACACACACACACACACACACACACA
>OMPJ01015454.1:0-35089 GCA_900312935.1 Carapus acus | reverse complement strand
TGACCCACAAACAGGTGCCGTGACACACACACACACACACACACACACACACACACACACACACACACACACACACAAACTGTCTGCTTGTGTATTTAGGATAAAACCAAGTAAAACCAATACAATCTCAAAGTTAATGGCTGCAATTAACAATAACAGCCTCTAGGGGGCTTTTAAAGTTTCATAGCACTACATTAAGATACTGTATAAAGTCAGCGAGAACCGAGTGTTCAGTCACGAACAGATTGATGTTCTGTGCCCCACGCTGCCTCTGTGCCCCTCCCATCTGCTGTGACTCCTGACAGTGAGATGCTTCCACACTTTGGGGGATCTGGGCAGGATAAGCTGGCTAACAAATGGGAGTGGGTGGGCAAATGAGGCAAGGCAAGATGTTGTGCTGTTGTGAGGGGGGCAAACAACGCAGCGGTGCTGCCAAGCCATCCAGAGAAATCTATCAGCATCACGGCCACTCGCTGTTGCAGGACTCAAGGCCAAACGGAGACAATCTCTGTCCAATCAGCGGCTGGTGGACCTTAATCATTGAGCCGCAGCCCTCCACTGATAATTTATGCATTTCAAAACCTCATGAAATAATCAGGGACATAAAAATACATTTGGTCTGCCTCTTGCAAATGAAAGATGACTGCGGACCCCCCACTGATTTGGACGTCATTGATCTTGTATTTGACCGGCGGTGGAAAACTGATGGCGCTCCAGGTCGGATTGATTCGTGCATATCTGCACATCTGAACATCAACAAGCTGAGTAAATACGCCATATCTCATAATCTGTGGCGCAGAATTATTGCTGAAAACAGTGACGTAAAATAAATAAACATAAGAAATCTAATAGAGGTTAATTATGGATTAGTCTGTATGTTGAGGTCAATGTGGCCCAAGTGTGGATGGAATGATGGAAAAGCACCACATGTCCAGAACAGTCATGAAATGCAGCACCAAATTTGAATGATGTCGCTCTATCCGTTTATACAGGAAAATACTGGGCACACAAAAGCTGTGCAAAGAATAAAAGTGTATGTGCATACATGTCAGATTAGCCGCTAGCCTTTATTTGATGTTGTTTATGATTCCTTACAGTGGATGAATCAGATTGAACACACTTTGTTTTTTTCCTTGTGGGATTAGTTGCATCATTATAAAGAGCCGTCTGGCTGCTTGCAGAGGACAGTCTGTGAGATCGTCCCCAAAATACAGTCAAATTAATAAAGATATCCCATCTGTAGGTAACGGACCATTTAAGGATGAAAAAAGTACGACTTAAATAATAGTGACTGTCATTGCAGCCAGAAGATGTCAGACAGAGATGCTTTTACGAGTCTCACTGGCATGGAAATAAGCCTTTCATTGCTTTATGGAACGACTGTCTCTATATTTGAATGTTGAAAGATGGCTTTACACTAAATATCTCATTATTTCATAAATGTGATATAATGTCTATGTACCTGGAAGGAAACTGCCTCTACATGGAGCCCATCCTCCTGATTTGAGGGGTTGTGTGTGTGTGTGTGTGTGTGTGTGTGTGTGCGGTGTTCTGGGTGTGTTGCTCAAGGACACTTTGACATTGCCATAGGAGGAGCCTCACCTAATATCACCAGCACGCTGTTTCCCAGCAGCCATGCGGCCCTGTATCAGTATTTTTGAATGTTAACACATATACTTGGATTATTCTGCTTTTAAATGATTGCAGAATTTTCACACCTCAGCACAACACCACACAATGCTCATTAAAATTTACAACTGGCAGGTAAAAAAATACAGATATATGCAACTTTACCATCTAAGCCAAGGTAATTACACTATTGTTCACCCAAATTGAACGTAAATGCTTCTTTTAATCTCCTAACGCATGCATGCACGCACGCACACATGCACGCACAGTCAATCTTAAGAGCACAGGCTCCTTCGGAGACCGTAGACCGGCATAATGTATCTCCTTCCCAGCCACTACCTCCTTGCAGCAATTAGCGGCCCTAAAACTACAGAGGAACACGGAGGTGGATTAGTAAACATCTATCACGAGCGATTACATTCATCCTGTGGGCGGATTATCTCAATCTCGTGAAATGGAAGTCTCCATTTCCTGCATCTCCAATTTCCTACTGCACAGTCGAAAAGACACTGGCCAAGACGTGCGCACACTCACGCGCACGCACACTACACCTAACTGATCAGTTGCAAGTGAAGATTGTGACTCACAAATAATTAAGCAGCGACAAAGAGACGAGGCGACGAGGTTTGTGTTTAGCTGATATTTCCGAAAACACCCTGCACCCTCCAAACCCTGACAATACCTGCAGATATTGGCATTGATCTGCTCCTGAGCTGCAATCCCAGATATTTACCTTCCAGCTAATCGGAGGAGACTGAGAGAGAGAGAGACCCGCTCAGGAGTGACGCTTTTTCTTCTCTGCCTCTTGGACCGATGCCACGTCATCCATTTATAGGGATGCTCACAATTGAAGCGGTTTGCTCTGAATTGTGTTTATAATTTGGTCTGGCTTACATACTGGAGGCAACACCAGCTGAGAGCCGATAGAATGTTGTGCTGCTCTCCCCGCAGTGGCAGAGTCTTACTGTGGGTTTGCATTCCTTTCTCCTCCTGTCGTGTCCTCTGTAATCCACACTTTCACGTAGGAAATGTGTCTCTTTGGCGTTTTCCTCAACGACAAGCACGGGTGCGTCACAGTGCTCATGGCAGCACTGATGACTGGGACACAATATCCAAAGCGTGGAGCTGACGTCTGTGTCTGTATCTTCCAGATCAGGAGCGCATAGGCAAAGACTCCCATTACGAGCAGGAGGGGAAGGTGCAGTTTGTGATCGATGCCGTGTACGCCATGGCCCATGCCCTGCATCTCATGCACCAGGAGCTCTGCCCAGGCAAGGTGGGGCTCTGTCCCAGAATGGACCCCATCAATGGAACCCATCTGCTCAAGAATATCCGCCGTCTCAACTTTGCAGGTAAGATATTGTGTGTGTCTTCCAACATTGAAGACTGGGTGTCTCCCACAAAAAATCTGTTATTTTCCACTGTGGATCTCACAAGAAGTGTGATGTTGTCATGACTTTAATACTGTCTGAATTCAGCAACGTTCTGATCTGACTTAGAAGCGTAATTTACCAATTTTGACACAAGTACAGCGGCTACAGAGGGCTGCCTGTTTCGCTGTTTCTGTCATTCAGCTTAAAACTGTGCTTGGTTATCAGCCTGAACCAAATGTGCGACTCGTGCATCAAAGCAAAGGGCAAAGTTTCATTTGGTAGACAATGAACTTGGACAGTGAGCACTTTGAGACAATGAGAACGACATCCAAGAGACTTGAGCATGCAGTGTTTCCAGAGAAAAATGATTTATTTTCATCTTTTATTTATAGCTCCCAACCAATTTTCATCCTAGTATCTACTTGTTGCACTGGGAGAATGTCAGTACAGGATCCAACAGAACTGTCAACGTTGAGCGAAACATTGTCCTCTGACAAAATAGATTGTGTGCTTAAAACAATAAAGTGTGTCAAAATGAGCATTTAATAAAGCTGCACTGCAGTCTGCAAGCAAGACACCGAGCCCCACACGACTTGTGGACGCCTCCCTGTGCAGCCCACTGCTGCTAAAAATACAATCGTGCTGTTTCCATCAGAATTAATCACCATTGTTCTGCTTCGGCAGTAATTAATGTATCTTTCTAAATTTCTTAAATGTTGAAGGATTTCAGTGTCTGGCAAACATTTCTTTACCATTTCTTCAGCTTCAAGAGCCACAATTACCACTGAGGCGACAATGCCAAAAGAACCCAAGCCTGCTGGGAAAAGTAGTGAGAAATAACACTTTGCTACAACAAAAAACATCACAGCCGCTGCAGACACTCAGCGTCCAACATGTGCCACAGGCTCCAAATCAGGCTCCCGTCCTTTAATGGGATATTTAAAGACTTTTACTGGGAATTTTCTCTTCCGTTGTTTGCCACCTGGTGTCGACTTGTAAAAAGGGGAAAGCAACTGACCTCTGCCATGTCGGTGTGAGCTGACGGGGTCAAAACCAGCATTCAACCATAATGGGTCATCATGATGCTGCCCATCAGCTCACTTTGTCTGTGTCGACTGTGTGTTAGGGGCATATGGAGTAACATAAAGCCATAACGAGCGTATAATGGTCTGATTGTGCGGCAGCACAGGTGCAAACGGGGCCAGAGAGCAGCAGAGGCTGGGAGAGCCGCAGGAATTAACATGTTTAGCTTATTAGCCCATATGGTGCTGACACCTTCCTCCTGCCTTATAAACTTTACAAACAGCAGTAGTGTCTGTGTGTGTGTGCGTGTGTGTGCGTGTGTGTGTGTGCGTGTGCGCGCGCGAAACTGTCCGCCTGTATTTGTGCCTCATTCACATCATGACATGTTAAAATACACTGAGGTGTAAATTAATTCAGGGACTAGAAATAAAGGCTTAAGCGCTATGTGACACTGGTAATTTGACGGTTTCTATCACCCCCTCACCTCCATTCTGATCTTTGATGATGTGTATTTGATATTTTTAGTTTCTTCAGTCTGGCAACACATCATGATGTGTTCACACGTGGTGTTGCCACGGTGCCGTTTCAACAAATCTAAAATTGCAACAATTGCAAGTTCTGCACTCACAAGTCCTCCTTTCCTGCTATGTAAAAGAGGGAAGGAAGGAAAAAGAGACAGTGTAACAGACAGAGAGGAAGGTAGAAAGACAGGTTATCTTACAATTACCCTGTAGGTTTTGCAAAATCATCACTTCACATTAAACAATTTCTACTTTTAAACACAACTGTATAAAGCTCAGTTTGGAAATGATTCATTACAGACTCCCCAAGGGTTACATGATTTGTTCTCCCATTCTCTGGCTTTTGAAGTAGGTGTGATTCACAGTCCTATTTCCCTCTTTAGCTTGTGATTCTTCCACAGACCTACAAAGTGCATGAAGCAGCCATGAACTGTCATAGGATAATACACACACACAAACACACTGAAGGAACGAGTCCATTCAGGGCAAGATACAAGATTGCATATCTTTTTTTAAATAAAAGGGGGATATTTAACAATGACAGTTGACTCTACACACACACCGTGGGCCACATGGTGAATTGCAGATGAACGTCATGAGACGCAGTGCGAGGGCACAAGGTTGGAGACTGAGAAACTGGTAATTAATGTGTGGAGTCGAAAGTGTGACTGTCGCCACCCAGGGGAAAGCTGGCAGCTTTCCGCCCTCTGGCACCATTTTCTGATGGCCTCAGATGTCGACGGCTTCGCAGCACGAGTAAAGAATTAATTAGTGCAAAGCAAATGTCAAGCAGAGGCGAGATGTATAGCCAGCTGGTGAAATAGGGGAATAGTGACTTTCTGTGCTGGTGTATGTGGTGGTATTTCAGAAAAAAAAACATGTGGCATGACGTGTCAATACATCGAGAAAAAGATGTCATTTATTTCATTGAGCAAATCCACCGTCACTGTATAATTTCTGTGGCCATCAACTAATACATACAGTAATTACTAAAACACTGACTGCAACTGCAAATTTTTGCCTTAACAGAACTTTTTTGGAAGAAAATTCCTGCCAACTCACATTTGACAGATGTGTAAAAGATGATTTGCTTTCCACCTTAGTGAGAATCCATGATCAGCAGCTTTGTTTGCTGTCAGCGCTCTAAAGGCAAAACTTGAAGAGAGGCTATTAATAATTAAAGCTCGGCACAACTGCACGTCCGCTGTGACAGCAGGAGTCGGCGCACTACGTCTTGTTTGTAGTTTCACGCTTAAGTGCATCCTAAAAAACAAATAAACAAACGAACAAGTCAAAAAGCTTCCTACAGCAAGGCTGGTGGAATCAAAAAACACTGTGCTCCATCAAGAGCATCCATTCGTTGGCACTGCAGCTGGCCGCCTCACTGATGTGTCTAAGGCCGCTCATTCACAGCGGAGATGATCATTTATTCTATGTTCGAATGCCATTTTGTCTGGTTCATCGTCATCAGCCAGCGCAGCGAAACAGAGAAGTCTATCTCAGCTCATTCAGTCCATCCCTCACCACCATTAGACGCCCTTTGCCCTCCCTCCTCCCTCGTCTCGGACCGAGTTTCACAGGATGCGGCCTCAGACTGGCGCGCTGCACCTTGCTGTGAAGTCACAGAGTCATTCTCTTCGGCAGCAGACAAAAGGCACCTGGCTTTCCTCTCTAAGTCTTTGCCAAGATGGGCACTTGTGAATGTGGAGCAAAAGTGAGTTGGAATAACTTTCCCCCCCACTTGAGGATGCGTCTGAAGTCTTCAAACTGATTCTTTTCCAGGGCGAAGTCAGCTGTGCTCAATCAGAGATGCCAACATGCCAGTGTGGCTCTCTGACGCTCGTACTAACATAATTCCTCACTACCCCATTTATTTTACAGTATTTCCGGTGACTTCAAAGCGAATCCCGCGTTTAAACCATGTCATAAGCTAAAGCTGTGACAGTTATTAGGCCTAACCCTAAAGATTAATGGGGAGACCTTCATAATGAATGTGCCACTTACGCTTATAGCACATTTAAATGACTGTAAAATTACACGCAAGTCGCAGCAGCAGCTTGCCCTTTTTGATTCAGGAGTCTTTCACTCAATGGCACATCAGCGACAGAAGGTTAGCAAAGTTCCTGTCCGACTCCTCCTGACCTCCCTGCACACCAGTCATTAGGTAGTAACGAGCAGTGACCAGGGCAGCAGGCTATGCGGCGGGCGGGCGGCCATGGGAGGTGCGGGGGTCCTGCCAACGCATCCACGCAGAACGAGCACATAATGAATCAATGTACAGATTATGCTAATTACGAAGGTATACGTGCGCGAGAGCTTTACGATCATTGACTATGAAATATAATTACAAGCAATATTCATAAGCCTGGCATGGCAGCAGGGGCACACACTGTATTGGTACACACTGACTTTAATGTACTGTACACACATGTACAACCGCCGGCTACTGGCGTGATTTTGCATCACGTTGGAGCAGCGTCCAGGAGAGAAGCCTCGGTGGAACTCATTATACTCCCGACTCGCCCAGGCCCTGTTTAGACACGCCGTTTGTGCACGTGACGGGTCCAATTCTTCTACTGCAACTTAAATGTTGACCACACAACCCCAACGCGCGCCCCTCTCCATCCTTAATGATGAAAAGGCGACAGCGCCCCCAGAAGACTGACAGAGATGTGAGACGATAACTCCCCACAGTCCCATAATGCATCTTCTTATTTTCCACGAAAAAAGGCCAGGATTGTCTTTTCCGTGCATCTCAACCTTAATTCTTGCCACTCGAGTGTTGTGGCGAGCTGGCAGACACTTGTCTTCTATTAAGGACCATAATGTGCGATAAAGAGGAGCATGTGACCCTACTTTTCGTACGTACGTATTTGCATTGGCAAGGCGAAACGAGAGATAAATAGGATTGTTGTTGCTGTTGTCTCCCCTGCATTTGGATTTTGTTTAATTGAAAACATTTGCGCCGGATCCCAGCAGGAGCGCCACACATACACCCGCCGTGATTTATTTCTATGAAGAGAGGCGAGACAACTGTTGCAGGCGACACTCGACGATGAAGTGGTAGGCCGTCAGTATTGCACAAATCTTTGAATTTGAATTGAAATCTTTGTGATTGAGAGAGCAGGAGAGAAAGCACCCGGCTTTGTCTTTCATTGGCGTTTTATGCAACAACCAGAGACCACTTCATAGGGATTTCTAAATGGCACGTGGGAGTTCGGGTGCTGCTGTGACTCAGCTGTGCCACGCCTGTGGTCTCGTCTCCACAGGGATTAATGAGTTTGTGGGATGTCATGGTGCGATCTAACTACAGCAACTGTCGCATCTCCAAGCCGCCATTGCCAATATAGATACTAGTCAAGACAGAATCAGGTCTTCTTATACTGTCTTGACTGCTGTGCAAATAACATAAGGAACCACATAAGAGAATCAAGAGTGAGCAGATAGCTACGTATCGTTACACTAATCTTGGTATTACTGATGGGAACTGTACATTTTTGTAAATTTTGGTAATTTCTCTCAGGTCCTGGTGGCGACACTATACTGTACATTGAGGATGCTGGGACAAAGTGGCGCTCATCACTGAGACTGTACTAAAACAGCAGAAGTAAAATGCAGGGTGACCAAACAGGTCAACAACATTGTCCCATTTAAGTAGTCAAGTGATATGGTTACTTTGTCTATCACCTCATTTTCTTTCCTGGTTTTGCTCCTTTTCCATTGCAAAGCAAAGGCTTTGCTCACACTGATGTAAAAGGCATCTATTTATGAGCTGTCAGTGTCAGTGTAGAAGAGAAGGACACTACACTTAAAGACTCCTGAAGGAGTCCAAAGTAAACTGCATCTGCCTCGACAGCCACTTAAAGCAGCTGGTCGGAAAAAGGGTTGCATTCCTCTTTCAGTGGCAGTGGCATATAACTTCAGCTCCTTGACTGAAAATTTGCAGCGTTATTGTCGTCAGTGCCCTTTGGGATCCGTCCATTGTTCCATTCACAGACTGAGATCCCATTGCGATCTGTATCTGGCTGGGAGACGAGGGGAGCATAGTCATGGATGCCAGCAAAGCGCCAACACTCTAATCCAGCTGGGCCTCCTGACGAAGACATGGATTAGGATACTGCATAGCACAGCAGATCAACAAAGAAAAAAAACCCATGTCTCAGCAGAAATGTGACAGCAATATTTCCACTTTTGTTCTTAACTGGGATGTCCATTGTGTTGGCCAGTTTGATAATGACGCAACTGTTGGCACGTGCTTGTTCCTCTCTGGTTGTGGGGAGACGTGATGCTGACAGAAAAGCTGACATGGTGTTTCCCTCGTGCACGCCCTGAGCCCTGCCACACACAGCCATGATTGAACAGGTTTACTGGACTGCTATCGCGTCCTGTCCCGTTTGTGCGTGGGGACGGCCTGGAAACACGTCTTTGATACTACTCGCCATCACTGCGCCAGTGGCACAGATGCGTCTATCGTAACAACGATGAGGCAAAAAGTGATAGCCGTTCTCTTTCTCCATCAGGGCGTCCGCAGCAATGGAGAGCTTGAAATTCCAAAACAAGTATTTGGGTGGCAGATGCAGGAAAGTAGCTGCATCACTACTCGAGATCTGTTAGCCTGGTGGTTAAAAATGAATAAATCACATAAAAAGGAGTGTTTGTGTTGATTCATTGTTGATGTAACAGATGCCAATCACCTCTTACCAGTCTTTTAGTGTAAATCGGTTGTAATGGCAGCACAACATGACGTGCTGACGTGTTTTCATTCTCACACACGTCAAAGTGGGACCATACACAACCTCTGACTAATGAAATGTACTTTATGTATGTTATTAATCAGAGCGACTAACTTAGACTTACGTAACATTCATCATTCCTCACTGCATTGTCTACATGTGAAGGACCCAAGCGTGATGGAGAACGTGCATGAATATCATGTGTGGTTATAAATGTCTCCTGCCAATCAACAGCAGCTCTGCCTGAGCCTCAGTGGGAATGGAAACAGCAGAAGAGAGCGTTGCTTCTCATTAACGCAATCACTATAAATGGCACATCCTCTGTCTTCCCCAGGTATTGCGGGGAATCCGGTGCTCTTTAATGACAACGGAGACGCACCGGGGCGATACGAGATCTACCAGTATCAGATCCAAAACCAGACCGCCGAGTACAAAATCATCGGCCACTGGACAGATCAGCTCCAACTCAATGTAAGGATTGCAAAAAATGCACACACACACACACTGGCAGCATTCTTACATCATCTGTGTTCTTGTTGATATTGGAAGTCTGTGAGCCTTTTTATCTTTGCGTGCGTTTGCTGAGCAATTACCACATCGCCTAACGTGCATATAGCCACAATCTGATGACTATCATAAAAGCCGGAGGGACAGACAGAATCTAATGCACACTTTCCCAGAAGTCCAAGACATTGGAGACTTGAAATTATGGAAACAGGATGCTGGATTACAGAAGATGCAAGGAAATAATGTTTGAGCAAAATGAAGAGGACGCACCAGGCAGACAAAGGAGGGTACGACTGAATAGACAAAGTGGCTTAAGAGGACGCTTTTGTTTCTCTGTGTCTTTCATCAAAATGCGTTAGGATGAAAGAGAAGAACAAAGAAAGCACGGCGCCGGACTCCTGCTGCAGCGTGTAGCAGCAAACACTCAAAAACAGGCTGGGTGAAGGAGCAGAGAAACCTTTTAAAGGCTGCAATCAAACAGACACAGGAGGAGTTGGACAGTCAGAATCACATACAATTAATTGACATAAAACGAATCCTTTGCAAATGACAAATGTAATGTATGTTTGTATGCATACCAGTAAAGGGGATTAAATGTTCTGAAACAGGATTTATTTTGTATTAGTCATTTCAGACAGACACATATTGATGTGTGAACACAAACAAGCATTTACCAAAGCAAGAGAAGAGGCGTCGTTTTTGCTCCCCACAGAGGGAGACAGAGAAATAGATTTCCTCTCTTCTATTCACTCGCCCTTCAGGTAATTTGACATCCCACCGGACAAATTTTTTTGTGCCGAATGTGAGAAAACAAAAAAGCAAGGTTACCTGCAATTTGTTCGCCTCTACCCTCCAGACAAATGAAAGCAAAGTCAGTTCAAAAACAAAGTGTTTCTGCGATTAATTCTTCATGGGATCTTGCGGTCGTTTTTCTCCCTGAGCTGCGGGGGCGGGGCTGAGCAGAGGGAAAGCGGATTGGTGAAGCTGACGAGCGCACCCGCTCGCCGACCTTGACCATGTAACGCAGTGCAAATGTCTCGTCTCCTTTTGTGTCTCTGTCCCACTCCCGTTGCTCCGCCTTCGCCCAGGTTCGCTCGATGCAGTGGCCCGGTGGCACCCGCCATCTCCCCTCCTCCATCTGCAGCCAACCCTGCCGGCTGGGTGAGCGAAAGAAGATCGTGAAGGGCATCCCGTGCTGCTGGCACTGCGAGCGCTGCGATGGCTATCAGTACCAGGCCGACACTTATACGTGTAAGATGTGCCGCTTCGATTTGAGGCCCAACCACAATCACACCGGCTGCGTTTCCATACCGATCGTGAAGCTGGAGTGGAGCTCTCCGTGGGCGGTCATCCCCGTTCTGATTGCCGTTTTTGGAATAATGGCCACTTTGTTTGTGGTGGTCACGTTCATCCGCTACAACGACACCCCCATCGTGAAGGCGTCGGGCCGAGAGCTGAGCTACGTGCTGCTGACCGGCATCTTCCTGTGCTACGCCACCACATTCCTGATGATCTCGACTCCCGACGTGGGAATCTGCTCCCTCCGCAGGATCTTCCTGGGTCTGGGTATGAGCATCAGTTACGCCGCTCTGCTCACCAAAACCAACCGAATCTACCGCATTTTTGAGCAGGGCACCATGTCTGTGAGCGCGCCCAGGTTCATTTCTCCAGCCTCCCAGCTCGTCATCACTTTCACCCTCGTCGCCGTTCAACTGCTGGGGGTGTGTATCTGGTTCGTTGTGGATCCCTCCAAGGCCATCATTGACTACGAGGATCAGAGGACGTCTAACCCGGTGTTGGCCCGCGGTGTGCTCAAGTGCGACATCTCCGACCTGTCCCTCATCTGCCTGCTGGGCTACAGCATGCTGCTCATGGTCACCTGCACCGTCTACGCCATTAAAACCAGGGGGGTGCCGGAGACCTTCAACGAGGCCAAGCCCATTGGCTTCACCATGTACACCACCTGCATCATCTGGCTGGCCTTCATCCCCATCTTCTTTGGTACCTCACAGTCCACAGAGAAGGTAAGCCGACTACCCCACCCGTAATGCTAATTTGGTTTTGGCTCTAATTGGCACTTTTTTAAAAATGTATTTTGTTAATATAATCTAATGCAAGGACAGTCAAAGACCCTGTGGAGCTGGTTGGGATTGGAACTTTTTGTTTCAAGATGACTATTCCATCTCCTGAGCTTTGCCACTCATTGAATTAATAAATGCCAATTAGGCTAGACAAGTATTTTACATATCAAGTTGAAAAAGAATACCCCCTCCCTTGGTGCTCTCATTCTAGACACATTGTGCTATGAAGACGACCCCACAGTCACATGTCAGCTTAATGCACAAAGCCAGTTCTCTCCCCTGTAGCGAGGAGGGACTAAAACGCACTACGCAGAGTGGCAGGAAACAGGCAAAGAAGGAGACTTTGTTCCCAAAAAATGACATTTGCAGACATTTTTCTTTCTCCTGTTGATTTGGATATGCAGCACAAAGCTCCATATCTTGCAACATCTGCATGCATACGGCGCATTGGAGAGCCATCAGCTATTTACACAAACACCAGCTCGCACACTCATATTCTGATGTCAAATCAATGTGTCTGACCTCGTGAACCGCTGTCCTGGATGGCATCCAGTGGGAGCTCTCCAGGGCTATGGGTCAAAACAAATCCAAAGGGGACACGGGAACGGGGGCTGGCCGGTGAACACACACATTCAGAGGAGGCAGTGCGATGCAAAGCCAAGGGTTAGAAGAATGACACAGTCGAAATGTGTACATGCGGCTGGAGGAGGCTTTTGGCAGGGCAACAAAAGGGGCTCAGCGGTTACAAGGGAGGATGGTGGCGCAGGGAAATTCTCATACTGGCATGGACACTAACGGCAGTGCCAGAACAGGTCTGACAGATGCAACAAATTAATCCTCGCCACCTTCCCCCTGGGATTAAACAAAACTATGCATCCAAACGCTGGCTTGGACAAGTGGCTGATGGTTACCTTTGTGGCGAGCGTTCTTCAGAGACCGAGTGTTTCTGCGTGGTGTCATGCTCTGCATCACGGACCAGCGCAGGCAATCTTCATGCGAGTGTAGCCAAGAGTGTGCGATTAATAATACAGAATGTGAACAGCAGCACAATGGCTTATTTTCTGACAGGGCACATTGTGTGAACATCAACGCTCCATTTATTTCTTGGTTGTATCATGTGTCACCAATATTTTCTGCATGCGACAGTCACCTCGAAAAGTAACTAGAAAAAAAAGTCAATTCATAACAACATAGTTAGTGTAAGCATGGCATCTTTATCACATGTGCGCATGCGCACACAGTTTTAGAGTGAACGTCACTCATTTGAAGCCACATTTAGCCGGCAGAGTACAATATGAGCGAGTTTGTTGATTAAGTATTACATCTCCCACCAGCGGCTAGGGTGAAACAGATCTCAGAGAGATTCAATTTCTTTCCTTTCTTTCTTTCTCTCTCTTTTTTTTTTTTGGAGAGGTGGCGGGGTAATCCATTTGCTAGCATGGCTTTGAATAGCAAATCGAAAGCAAAAAAGGGGGACAGACTCCTGTTTCTCTTCACTCATGAATCTAATTCACCTTGAATAACTTCTCCCGTTGCTGCTGAAATTAAAGCACTCCATTTCTCGCGTCAGATTCATGTATTACATTGACATGCCAAAAGAACTACACATGCACCAGCCAGAAGAAAATCCCACTTTAATCCTTACATCATATAAAAGAAAACAAAAAACACATTTTGAATCTCACCCTGCACTGTACGAAAAACAAGATGGAGCACGAGGATGAAGCGGTGCCGAAGACAAACACCTCATTCCTGAGTTTCACTCCCTCACTCTACAGCATTAAAATTCTTCTCTACAATGTAACCAATAACACCTTCAAACGCTGAGTCGCACAAAACAACCGACTCCCATTATAAAATGCTGGTTCGGCAATAACTGGCTTTGTTATAGACTATTACATTTATTACCTGGTGCATTAACCTGGGTAGAATCACAGATACATAAACAACGTTCTTATCTTAAGAATTAACATGTCAGAGCAGACACACACTCGTAATAATCACGCTGAAAATGCCGGGCACCACAAAGCTCGGCAGCCCAGGCGGAGACATCTTTTGCGGCAATTAAATGCTCCACTTCCTCTGGGTTGTCTAGATTTACGTTATCTAGCCGCCTATGTGCTCGGCAGCAGTTTACGGCAGGCCACTGCATCGACATTACAAGTCATTTATTTGTCATCTGGTGTCAGGATGAACGCACCAAATGCCACAGGGAGGCCTCCTCTATCATTCAAATGGCAGACATCTGCTCTATCTGTGGAGAGCGATCAGAGCTTTATCTGCACAGCGGGTGCAGACGTGACACCTGCTTACCTGGAGAAACTGTCTAAATGAGCGGTTGTCTCTGCCAAACGCCAAGAAGGAGGGAGATTGGACAAAGAGAGGCATTGTAATGAGGATTCAGCTCCGTTGGCTCGGTGCGGACTCGCCCAGCCCACGCATGGGTGGGGATGGGTGGTTGCGTGAGGGGACTGATGAAGCGCTTGACGCTTTTGTCTCCATCAAGCTGAAAACCGACATCGGCGTGCAAAGCAACCGCAGAAGAGGGACGTACGGCGAAGCCGCCGGGCCCCGCATCGCCGCCGAGCGTGGCCGGAAGTCTTCAGCGGCGCGTTAGCAGGTGGCTGGGTTCCATTTCTCTCTCTGCTCATTCCCAAAGATAAACAGCATTATTCAAACCCACTGTCCCGCGGGCCCAATGATACATAATGAAGATCGATGTCACCGGGCCCTGTGAGCTCGGAGACGTCTCCGCTTTCGCCGAGAAGTCGTCGCATTCATTAAGCCTACGATGCATGGACCCTTCTGGGTCCAAGCCGCTGACCCCTGGGCGCTGTGCTATGCAAAAATAGATAAAGAATTAAGTCCACAAAGCTAATCAAGGCCAAAGGACCGTGATCTCTGCAAATGCCATTCTCCCACAAAGCCAAATTATTGAGCCCCCTACGGCTTCTGTTTGTTTATTAGCTTAATTAGAGGCTGATTACGAAAAATTCTCATGCGGTAAACCCCTCGTCTGGATATTTCCATAGCATGCAGTGAGATAATGCAACCAGCGTCGTGAAGAAGAGGAATGACGGCGTTTAAATGAATTTGGTAGTTTACGTCGTGGAGTAGCAGCTCACTGGGGAGCTTAGCTGGAAATAGCACATACTTACATCTATCAACCGTCAAATCAATCTTACATTATCAGCTATCAAAGACGTGCTTGCGTAACTGTGCGGCGTTCTCTGCAGGCAGGAGTGTGGGGAATTCTCCAAACAGGGCTCCTCACACACATATGAATAAATCCCTGTCATCGCTCTAGCTTACAGATAACTCATTAACGGCGCAACGCTCGACTCTTGCTTCTGTCGCTCACTTTGTCGGGTTTGATCGATCAACAGTGATGCGGTGATACAAACGGTGATGACAAAGCCACACAAACACCTGTTTGTGTTTGCTAACGTACAAGCGCTCAGGTGCACTTACAAACAATCTAAACGCCAGTGGCCCACAGATTGATAAACGCATCCCTATTTAGGAGGTAAATCGCAAATGAATCCCTGAGCCAAGTTATTACTGAGAGTCAATTGGCGTTATGAGCCAGTAGAGTAAAATTGAGCTGATTTATCTATTTGCTGAGCGGCAGTAGAACTTGTTCTCATTTTGTGAGTAATAGTCTGTTTGCCATCCCCGAGGCAGAAGCGAAGTGAGCCCAAAGCGGCAGGCTCGCTCCAGCTCCCCGCAGCTGAGATGGGACCGCGGCAGCTGTCTCTCTGTCATGCTGCCTTCATCTGCGCCCGCTCTACCCCTCCAATCCCACAAGGCACCAAGCTTGGCTGAAGCCACATGCAAAGCAGTCTGCAGGGAAAGCGCCTCAGAGAGTTGTAAATAATGAACACTTGAAAAAAGAGGGACTCTTCAGTCGGGGCCACATCTGAGGAGCTTCACGTTACCCGGCTTTGATGAAAAGCCAGCAGGCAGCGAGTGTGGTGGCTCCGCAGCTACTAAAAACCACCAAAGGGCGTTATACAGTGGAGTTTGCTTAAATATTTGCTGACCAATCTTGGTCTCAAGGAAGCTTGTGTGACAAAGGGGCCCACAAGGAAGTTCTTACCACCCCCTCGTGATCAATGTAAACGTCTGGTTAGCTGAACTTCATCAATACTTATGACAGTCCAGGCATATCAGACTGCACTTTGTCAGGCAGAAACACACAACACAACACAAACAAGACACAGCTCTGGCTGGAGTCCTTGTCCAGGTTTAGTTGTGTATTTTTGCGTGCTTAAACACACTCGGGCAGAGTGCGGATGGTTGTGTTAGTATGCACTGATGTCCATCACAATAAACACAGGCTTGTAAAACGTATAGGTGAACACCTCCAGAATGGGCCGGCAGGGAAACAGCCTGTAAGCTCACTGATGGAACCACACTTATTGATTTATTTTACATTAGCACAATGTTTTTCTCTGGTGTTCCATCTTTGTGTTGGGTAAAAACAAAACAAAGAAAAAAATATATAACTGACCCACGAATGCGCTCCATGCAGCACCATCGTTCTCACCGAGTTGTTGCAGACAAAAAGAAGCACGTAAACAAAGTCAAGTAAATCCCCTTGGGACTGTTCTAGGTGTATTTGTTGGTCTTACCGGATGCACGTCTATATTTGTTGCTCTCTCAGCTGCGTCTAGAAAAACAACATTATAAAAGCATGAATTAGAGGGAAAATGACAAAAAGAGACGCACTTCCCTGTGATGAAATTAGCGTGACGGGAGTCAGAGCGGCACGGCACTCATCGAGAATCTGGTATGATCATGTGTAAAATTTTGCTTTGTTGTTTGTTTTCTATGTTATTGTTGTTTTCGTATACCTGCTTGTTTGCTCAGACATTCTAAAACACAGACTCTTAAGCCTTACTCTTAAGTCAGAATATTAAGCCAACAACTCGGTGAGTTCAAATCGCTGATGAGATGTTAATTAAAGACGTTTAATCACGTATCGCCTGCGTTAATGTTTCCGCAGCAGTGGTACGTCGCCATATGAAAGGCTCGACAACCATTTGGGTCAGCAGCCGCTGCAGTTACGGCGGCACTCAGCAGACGTCTCTCCTGTTGTTTAGGTCACTGCCCTCACCAAAAAATCGGAAGGATGTGACACAAATGAAAACAAAACAAGGGAAACACGTGCCAAATAGTAATGTCAGTTGAAAAAAAAGCAGTATTTTAGCCTTACGACATTGTCTCTGAAATAAAATGAATAAGGAAAGACTAAGGATTAACCATCCGCTGCTCGTGATCCACTCAAGGATCTATGGACACAATATTTTCATCCAGTACTTTGTTTCATCCCAATATTTGCGGTCGGTTGGTGGCGAGACAGCACACAGTTTTTCCTCTGGGATCTTTGACTTTGTGTCAAAATTTTACGTAACAACTCGTTGTGGTCATTTTCCGCAGATGTACATTCAGACAACCACGTTGACCATCTCGGTGAGCCTGAGCGCCTCGGTGTCCCTGGGCCTGCTCTACATGCCCAAGGTCTACGTGGTCCTCTTCCACCCCGAGCAGAACGTACCCAAACGGACCCGCAGCCTCAAGGCCGTGGTCACTGCAGCCACCATGTCCAACAAGTTCAACCCCAAGGCCGGACTGAGACCCAACGGGGAAGCCAAGACGGAGCTGTGCGAAAGTCTGGAGACGCAAAGTAAGAGCAGGAATCGTAATGAAGGAGCGGAGAGTGAGAGTCCCGTCCTGTGCGCGCTTTGTCCTTCACTGTGTATGAATCAGGCAAATTGCGGCAGTGACTGGGTGCGGGAAAAAAACAATTCCTTATTAACAGATGTGCGGCATGTTTTCACACTTCATCGAATTCAGTAAATTAGCCAACGTGCTCTCATTTAGCAGAGGGGGGAAAAACTGATTTTCATGCCACACCGCAGAGGAAGCCATATGTTATTAGTCTCTCTCTGTCTCCGTCTCTTGGCTTCTCTCTTCACACTCGCATTGTAAATAATCAAAGGGCAATTGAGCTTCCTTTCAAACCCAGCTGAGCCTTTCTGTGTGCACCTCTGCCTAATTTCAATGGCAATGCCAATTTTACAAAAGCGCCTCGCACCACATTATCAGACTCCCAGCACCGAATTATACAACGAAAGTAAATAATGACTTCAGCTCCAGAGTGGTCAGAAATCACAAATGCAACACCCCTAAGAAGGGCGATGAGATCAGTCACGTCCTGCACGACCTGCCGCATTATCAACACTCGCTGTCACAGATTTGGTGCCCTGACAGCAGCTGAAAATGTTTATTTCCCGAAAAAGTACAAGAGTACAGATCATACTGAGTTTGTTTACCCAGAAGATTATACTTTGATGGGGAAACAGCAGAACCGCTCCACTGAACACACAGCTGTGCACGCACACACACTGCAACATTAATTCCCATCATCCTTTAGGTTTGTGTTGGGGGGTTAATAGGGGCTTTTGTTACCATAAGTGGCAACATGGCAAAGATGCAGAGCCGATAGCCGGCAGCAATTTATCCCGATGGGGTGAGCGTCGACGGCAGCCGTACAGTGCATGGCTATCTGAATAAGCGCCATTTGTCATTGTCAGTGACAGTGTGGATATACAGCTTGATGAAATTGAAAAATTCCTGTCTGGGCCAGCTCCCCTCACTCCTTCCCTCCCTCGCTCGCTCCCTGGCTCCCTCCCTCCCTCGCTGGCTGCCTGGATGTGATGGCTATGTGTCAGGATTTATCTGCCTCACCTCAGTGAATTGGCCAACACAGTCTGAGGAGAGGAGTGGAAACTTTTAGTCCTGATGGCACTGTGTTAGGGGATGCTCGGGCGCGCTCATGCACACACGTTTGTGTGTGTGTGTGTCAGTGAATGTTGAAGCCCGTCACCATTACAGGGCACTGTTGCTGAATTCCCACAGACAAATATAGCCCCTCAGCGGAATCATTGACTTGTGTTCTGGCTATGCCATTAGGTCAGGATTCATCTTGTTTGCAATGATGAGAGTAGAAAATAAACCCAATTTCTTGTATTTTTCTCAGCTCACGGATGAGTGTCGCTAACTTTGTCTCTTACGCTTCGCTTTCCTTTCAGGTTTTTCCACAAAGCAGACATACATTAGCTACAGCAACCATGCAATCTAAGGAGCAAACCGCAGTGTCATTATTCAGGTTTTCCAACTAATGGGGTGGGGGGACTGGCAGAATACACTGCTGGCAAATTGAACGTGTGGTGGTGTGGGCGGGAAATCAGAGAAGCTTTGCCTGAAGTGAAAAGAAGGACCAATAGGGGACAAGAAAAGATCCGACTTGACGATTCCATCTTCTGGCAGGCAAGCCTCATGATTCAAAAAACAGAAGAAGAAAAATAAGAGCACTGAAGAAAGCAGGGGCAGGATGGAGCCTTCCTACCGAGTGTTTACGTGTCAGCTCCAGCCCGTTTCACAGACTTCTCCATTACCTGGAGCAGCGCCGACTGAAAACCATCTAGACCAAGAGTGTGTTCTTTGTGTTGTCCACCCATTTTTGTCAGTGATACAGAATAACGGTATTAGGGAGGTGTCACAAGTTGTCGGATTGTATGGCTTCAAATGGCGGCGAGACGGGGGGGCGGCCCCAAGTTATTTTCCCACCACAACAAACTCTTCAAATCAACATCGCGCCACATCTGTGCTGAATTCCATATGTTTGATTTCCTCCTCCAGGTTTCTACAGACAGCACCTACATGTATGAGATGGTCTCTGCTGATTTTGCGCATGCCGGTTTCAACATCCCGTGTTGTGTTGTTTGAAAAAAAAAACAAAAAAAAAAAGTACATGAATAAAAAAGAAAAGACAGTATATATATTTGGAATGCGTTTCTACTCTGTTGCAACGTCGTTCAAAATTGTTTGGGCCCCAAAGCCTGTTGTATGTTCAAAGCTGGTCTCAAATGGTGAAGGTCTAGTGAGTAATTTGTATATCTGTGCTTAAAGTGAGGCTGTGATTTATATTACCAGCTAGCCAAAGGCTGCCACTGCCCTCCGCAGACCTGTATGTGCTTTGAAACAGTGGCTCCTGGTTAAAATAAATAGGATTTGAGTCAGGAGATCCTACTGTGAGCTGCCATCCGGGATGACCCACCCATCACTGCCACCAGCTATTCTTGGTCACACATAACGTACAGTAAGATGCATTAGAATGGAAATCACATGTGTGTCCTCCAGAGCAGCCTGCAATACACTCTGAAGGTGATACCTATGATGGACCAGCCACCCAAAAATATTCATCACAACACAACACACGTCCTTTCAAAGCACTGTCTCAGTAAGCAGGAGGTGTCGGGTAGCTGTTCGACCTCTCACAGATGGAAAAAAAAACATAACAACAAAGTGGGAGGATAAACAATATCTGAATCCGTCACCCCGAGCTCGTAGAACAGACAGTGAGCTTTCGTGCAGTATAAAAGCCCTCTGGTATCTTGGGGAAAGCCGTTGTGGGGCATTTGTGTTGTGGACTCGATGCTGCTTTTCATGCCTCCGTCTGTATTGATTTCAATACCACTTATGTTGCAGAATAAAATGTCACTGCTGACCAAAATTAAATAGCAAGTTAATGTATGTTATTGAATAGATTGATGATGTCTGCTTTGTGTCCTGACATTCTAAAATTGGGGAAAATGTACAAAAAGATACAGTGCCTGGCTATCTGACTATGTATTTGTAAAACCTCATGCAAACTAATGAAGTGAGTGAAGCATGTTCAGTTCTTTTTTTTTATACAAAAATTTCATTTCTATTAAAACTGTTTTCAAAATTCAATGTCCTCTCCGCAATCATCTGTTAGAGCGTACACAACAGTTTTTTTTTTTGTACCAAAAGGAGAGCAAGAAAAACGACAGGTTGATATAATAAACAGAGTAGATGTAATAAAGGTAAGAATGAAATATCAGCTAATCTTCACCATCTCCATCTGTATGTGTGTGTGTGTTGTCCAACTGCGCAAATTTGTACAGAACAACAGATTCGAGATGAGGCCGTCAGTCTCAAAAATGAAAAGAATTGAATTGCCGTCATCCCCTAATGATACCTTAGCGCAACTCCTCCAATAGCAGAACGCACAGGACAGAAAATTGCAGGGGGAAACGTGAAATTATTTCAAATTAATGGTTAGCTGCTACTTGGATCTGGGGGCAAAGTGCAGAGCCAGCTCACAGGTTCTCTACTGTTCTGCACTCCTCCCTGACACTGAGGCCGGCACACAAAAGGCTGGAAATAACACTTCTCCAGACCAAACCCCTTGAAACACGTTGGCTCTGCTTTTGCTGGGTAAATACACGTTACTGGATTAGTGTGGGCTGCTCAGCGCGGGTTTGTTCACACAGCCGCGAGGTACATTAAGACATCTTTGTTTAAACGCTCGCTCACTTTGCAACACTTGTTCGTGCCATCCGGTCCATTCATTTTCTATATCCAGTCTGAAAGTAATTAAAAAGTGCTGCACAGCAAATGTGCGTATGGTCGGCTGACGGAGGAGAGAAAACCTGAAAATCCCAGAAGAGCCCTGGACAGAGGGACAGATGGACGGGGCGAGAAATAAAGAAAGAGCGAGGGAGAGAGGGTGGAACTGCCCCTCCACCAGTATCACCAGGAAAAACGATCCCCGACATTTTATGTGATTTCTGCATATCGTGGAGATGGACAATGGTTGTTGGCATCTTAAAACAAACAAACACAAATTTAGATATCTTAATTAAGCAGGTGTTTGTTACCACAGCATAACAGGTAATTCAACTATTTTGTGGAGCAGAAGAAGCTGGAGAAAGCTGGATCAGTTTAGAATAAACACATTTTCTGACACAAATACAGCAATTGTTAAATCTTGCAATGACCCATATCCATATTGTCGTGTACTGTTCTTCCGAGGCATAATCATCTTTAAAAGCTGCGCATTCATCCACACTCACTATCCCACACAGAGTTGCAGTGGGCCAACCCGCGCATCAGACCAAATAAAAAAAAAGGCTTCAGCATCTTGCAGAGGAACATCTACACCTCTTCTTGGACAGTGTGGGATCAGACCAGGAGCCTGGCAATCGCAGGAGAATTGTTCTATGTCTTGTTCTGCACCTTGCCGCATTTAGCTGCTCGCTTTTGGCCGGCACATTATTTCAGCGCGGCTTACTTGGCCTTTGCACGGGAATCCCCCCTGACGAGTGCCCTTATAAATACAATATGAAGCCCGACAAAAAATGTAGGAGGACGGTGCAAATTTCTTTGTTTCGTGTGGAAGTAAATGAATTGCCTCAAAACACGAACAGTGAAAGTAAATGTCTCATCTGACCGGTCTGTATTTACTCTTGAAAAGAGAGCAGCTTAACAGAGTCTTGGCGCAAGGCGCAATTCAGTTTTGTCTCGTTGGTTTTTCAACAACTGCAACTTCTCAACAATGAAGAAAACAGAGTGGACATCTTCCTTCCCTACAAAAAGGTCCTTTGGAAAAGGGAAATTCTTCAGCTTCAGTCAAGGGAGACTGTGAAATACACAAAGCCCGGGCTTCCCCTACCGCTGCAGAGATGACAGACGCGACAGTATTATTTCCCTGGCAGCTGGTCTCTCCTCTCGCTCGGGTGCACTCGAGTCTGAAAGGCAGCAATTTTCAATAAGCCTCCAGAATATTTAAGACAAGTTAAGGTGTCATCATGCAGACAAATGGCGGAATAGGTTTAGCACCGCGTCTGTGTGGCTGGTCCAGATGACACCTTGGCTGTGGTAGTTGAGGAGGCTGCAGATGGGTTCAACGCAGTCTACTCAACTGTGTAATTGCAGATCGGATGGTACAACCGCTCAGATAGAGGCTGAGAGGTTTATCCGCAAGCTAACGACTTGAGGATGAGGAGAAGATGCTCCAAAGGTACGTGCCTGTCCCGCATAAGACGGACAGAAAATTGCTGGCAGCGTGTCGGCCTTTCTGATCCAGATAAAGGGATCAACGATTCCCGCTGAGAGATTCATCTTCGTCACTACAGAGGTTGACAGCTGACGCTTGCTTCGGACCAGTGGGGGCGCAAAGATCAGTGTAGGGTTTGTTTTACCATGGCAAACATGTGAGTGACACAGATCGATGCTATTCTGCAGCAACGTGGAATCTTTCCGCGGACATCGATATCTAAAAAGCTATCGCCTCAGCGAAATTTGAATCTCTTCACATGTTCTAAAAGTGCTTCTCAGCTCTGCCCTGAGACAATGTAACCATGCCACCATGATGGGGGAGTTGAGGTGGAGGGGAAAAAAGGGGGCGGCCACTAATCGACTTTCCCCGCAAAGCCAACGGAAGCCCTCAGAAACTAAGTTAATTGATTTCAGTCATTAAAAAAGTAATTTCATCTCATCACCAGTTTAAGCTGTATGAGATTGCCAAGGACGAGTACCCAGTCACATCTGTCTTGAGCGGAAAAGTGCAAAAGCTCATACAAATGTGGGAGTATAAATAGCTGAGCATATACAGTATAATGTGCACCCAGCGAAACCAGTCAGCCGCACGTTCCCACACGCAGCCTGGAGATAACACAATATATCCACCTCCGGGTGACAGAATGAGCACATAGCACATCTGTGCAGAATTGAGCATCAATGTATATACAGGAGCCAGAGATGCAGAGCTCTGCTGTTGCTCTCCGCAGTCATTTGACAGAGTTCCCTCAACTGAGCCCAGAAACCTTCCCATTTTATACCCTGATAAACAAACGTGCTGACGCTGCTGCCGTGTGGCAAGAAAACCCTGATCTCAAGCGCCATCATTCCAACAAAAGACACAGCAAAGATCAACGATTTACCTGAGGGAGATGAAATTTAAACCTGAAAAAAAAAAACAAATCCATACAAATGCAGGTGGAAATGAGGGAAAAGGTGATGGTGCTCAGTGGGAGAAACGATGGGGATGTTTTCGTGTTTTAAAGGATGGCAGTCTTTTCAATCAGGGAGACACTTCCTCGAGGAGGCAACTCAATATCTCACTCAGCCGTTGTCTTTGATAGGGTTATCACAGACATGGCGGCTTGTACATATGTTGCTAGGAGACAGAAGCTCATGAATATCCCGAGGTTATTACACAAATCAAAGAAGTAACGTTCTGACAGTACCGCGATTGCAAGTTGGGCGTGCATTGGTCGGGCAAGTGTACGTAAAGAGAAGGGGTGAATGAGGGAACATTACATGCATTATGGAGGAGATTAACAAATCACGGGGCGATGTGACACGCCCGTCCACATGAGACCATTTTCTTTGACTGTTTTGATGAAGTTGTCCGTTTCCGTACATCACAAGCCACGCTGATCTGTCATCCGCTGAATGGGACTTCGTCAGTGCCTTCGTCTCTCAGGCTTCTGGTATCATGTCGGCAAACACTTGGCCATCATTTCGACTCGGGACGGGTGAACTGATGGTTCTAATTGAGCCCCTGGGAGGAGAGGCAACAGAGGCGATCTCTGGGTTAAAGAGACGCACAGAAAACATGTTTCCCCGCCGTTGATAAAAATCCTTGTGTGAGGGGGTGGGCGGGGTCTCCACAATGAAACTAGGGCATCCTAACAAGGAAAGACTGTGACAGCAGAATACGCGGTATAGTGTGCCACATCCAAGGCCGCACATTTTCAGTGCCAGCGCTGCTTTTCATTTACTATGCACCATTTCACTGTTCCCTTTAAGCTTTGCCAAACACAAATGCACTAAGAAGTTGCCGTGAATGCATTTTATGCTTTTGCGTGTGTGTGTGACCGTGCCCACTCTTGTTTCTTAGGGTGATCTATCAGGCAGCATTCCATCTGAGATATCACCCAGTCGCACAAACGAGAAAAGAAAGTCTGAATGTGATGTCTGCCAATTCAAGAGAAGTAGCTATATTCAGAATCAAGTGACATTCTACGACAAATCCTCCAACCAGAAATAAACATTCACACATCACAGCCTTTAAATTCACTGTGTTTGGTGTCTGATTTGAAACCTCTTGTCGGCTGCTATAATCAAAGCATTAGTGGCTTTCCTCTCACAAGTTTGAGGCGAGGGGCAGTTGCTGCTCACGCATCATTTTGAAAAGCAAAGTGTGGTCGGAGCTGTGTCAGGAAATAAGATTTCAGTGCCTTGCCACATCGTTAATGAAGCATGAGACAAAAAAAAACTAATCTCCACCAAAAATATCAGAGTGCTGAACTAAGCATCGCTCACGCCATAGCTGCTGCGTGTCACAGTCCAATCAACTGTTAGAAATCAGTATCCAGAGGAACCTCGAGTGATATTTCAGTTTTGATAACAACATGGCACATACCGTATGTACTCTGGCTACTGACATTTTCAACAACAGAGGGAGCCATCTCCATCATAAATTGGAGATTTAAATCGACTTTCTCCACAGTAACACTCGCTCAGACTTTTCTTGTTCGCCATAGATGAAAAATTAAACATGGCCGATGCAGAGGCAACGGGGCAGGAGAGCGAGGGACAAGACATTGGAAGCCGCTTTGCTATCACTCTACACACATACAGTATGAGCAAACAACAGTGAGACCATGATGATCATATGTGGGCACGAGGGAAACTGAGCAGCAGCGAGACAGGCAAGAAAACCTTCAAAAACAAGAGAGAAGAAGAGGGGATGTTCACCCCGAGTCCTCCTTTGGCCTGAGTTTCCCCAAACATTCCCTCTGCAGGCGGCAGGACATTTAACCTGGGCAGGTCAGAACTCCTCTGGGCTGGAATTCCACCCGCGGCAGTTTATCAAAAATGGTGAGCTACAGCATCACTGCACAGTCAGCGCTGCTCTGTCCAGGCCGTTTGTCTGTCGCTTGCCAATGTGGTTACGATCTAGTCTGGTCAGAAATCGCCAGTCTTCCAAACATCAGCCACCAGCTGGCCAGACAAGCCAGTCCGGCAGCACTGTGTATGCTGGGTGAAATTGTGGCTCCTCAAATCCATAGAAGCTACATCAACGACCCTGAACTGAAGTGACCTTGACTATTCTTACGGTAGATTTCACGCTACGGTGCTTACTTAGCTGTCGTTTTAAATAGACAGTTCCTCTCTCACTTTCCACACTTTAAATATTATATCTAAAAGAAGCATTTCACTCAAATAGACATTCCATTTTTGCCATTAATGACCTAAGAGTGAGATGTTTAATATGACTTTCTGCTGAAATTGTGCTGTTGACAGAGTCTGCAGCAGCACTGTGTATGCGGGGTGAAACTGTGGCTCCTCAAATCCATAGACGCTACATCAACGACCCTGAACTGAAGTGACCTTGCCTATTCTTACGGTAGATTTCACCTTACGGTGCTTAATTAGCTGTCGTTTTACATAGAGAGTTTCTCTCTCACTTTCCACACTTCACTCAAATAGACATTCCATTTTTACCATTAATGACTTAAGAATGAGATGTTTAATATGACTTTCTGCTAAAATTGTGCTGTAGACAGAGTGGATGCACAGAGAGAAAACCAAATTAATGCATATTAGTTACAATCAGGATACAGAAATTATCTAATAACATCAATTAGATACTCTTGATGCATCTGTACTGTGGAAAGTGTTTACTGTATATCAACGTTTGTTGAATTGAAAATATTTGCAGCAACTGGGCACAAGCCGTATCCATCCAGCTGTATACTTGAGCAACAGGGGCAGCAGAGAAAATATCCAAATTTTTTCATTTCTGCTACGTCTGACTTGTGGAGAGTCAGATGCAGTTGAGTAACAGTATGAAATGGAATGTATGAGCCCTGGAGGTGAGGCAGCGCTGCAGGCATGGAGGATGCATGTGCAGTGTAGGTTTTGTCAAATTCATTTTGCATGTATGAGAAATAGTTTCACAGAGATTCCCGAGGCCGGAAATTATGTTTTCACAATCTTCTTTCCAGAGGTGCAAAATCATATCGCATCAGCTGCCGGGCCACGGCCTCAATGTGTCCGAGACACTGTTCCAAACAATGTCCTGTCAGCTGGTTCTCCATAAGCTTTGGCTCCACCGAAGCTTATGGAGGCAGAAGAGGCAGGTCTCCAACAAGAGAGCGATGATGTGAAAGTGAGACATAAAACGTCTTTTCTAGACCTGCTTTGGTTTACATTAATAAAACGGAGAGAAAAGACTGAGTGTGTACTAAGCAATGTCTATGTATACGGCCCAAATACGCACAACATTAAATCCAGAGCTGTGATGACTAAAGATGAAATCATTCTAAGGATACAGTTTGAGTGGTGGAGTTTGTTTGGACTTGTTGGGTAAGAAGTAGGTCGACTCTGTGGAGATGCCGAAGTCTTAAAAGTTTGATTTATAAGCAGCTATTTACTCTGCACATCCCGCTGACTTTAGATGACGGCACAGAAGTGTGATGCGCCTGACTTGGTCCGTGCAGATGTCGAGGTCAAAGAGCCGCTGGCTGACACAGGGCCACCAGGTTCTTAGGAAAGCGGTGAAGGTTCAGAACAGTTTGTTAAGCAGGTTTGTGGAGCAGGTGATCCAAGATTAGATCACCACACTAAACTGGATGAATCCAGGTACGAGTGCATGCTAGAAACGTGCACCTGAGGGCAGAGAGTCTCTCCAGACATGGAGAAAACGAAAAATCAAGACCAATAACTGCATCGGCTGAGGTACAAAGCAACTCTATCAGCACACCAGGTACGAATAAATAACTACCAAATCAATAATAAAATCAAAGGTGACACATCAAACGTCCTTCAACTGGAGAGAAAAGCTGTGGCACAATTATCGATTCAAAAATAGTGATTAAGTGTGGGCTGGGCTATCGGGATCGCACTGAGAGATGGAGAACGAAATGGAGAAATATAGATAATTAAACGTTTTCCAAGGCCATCACTAAAGTACAACCCAGGCACAAACCTGAAATAACAACAATAACAATGACAACCTAAATAACTTACTACCCAGAGGAGGCTGCAGCAGCTTGAGGACCGAGTGTCTGTGTGGTGAACGAGCGCAGAACACTCATTAACAGACACCAATGTCAGTCAAACATTGTCAATATAGAAACTGTAGAAAAACCAGATGGTGCAACTTTGCTGACACCTTTGCCCTCCAATGTGCAGGGCAACTCGTCCCAATTTACAGCAGCTTGAGCAGCCACTCCGGGCAGACGCCGCTCCTCGCCTCCTCCCCATTACTTCTCTGGGAGAATTCCATCTCTGTAAGGTTCCATGAGGATCCCATCAGACCAAGCTTCAGGGAGGAGGTGGAAGAGGAGGAGGACGGGAGCTCATGGAAAGCACTGTGGCCATGTTTACTGCTGGTCCAGCCTTAATGAGCCCGTGAAGTTGTGACGGTGAGGCGTGGCGGGGAGGAAACAGGTCTGCCTGTGTGATGTGGTGACGCCGCGGCCCTGATTTTACGAGGCCTACGCAGGCATGGCGACACCGGCCGTACCTCACGGTTGGCATCCAGCTGCTGAGGATTCCCAGGAAGGTATCGTGAGGAGTTGGAGGAATCAGGTCCGTCTCAGCTCTCCTCACGTCCCGTTTTTTTTCCCGGTTGCCATTGCAGCGGATCACAATACTTCCTGTGATTTGCCACCACCCATGATTTTGTTTTCTTCCTGCTCCCTCTGGAACTATCTCACTATCTCACAAGAGCTTTCAGAGCTCAGTGCTTAATTGTGACAATAACGTCTCCTCATCTTTGTAAAGCATTCAGCTGTGTGAAATCCTTCAAACTTGGTTAAGACGTTTTTTCACTTGTGATGGATTTTTTTTCTCTCCTCAGAGTTCAGTGGTGGAGTTTGTTATGAGGAGAAACTCAATAGTACACACAGTAGCGGTACCATAACAGTTACAGACTTGGATTCAAATTGGAAAAGAGAAGTGTGTGTGTGAGGAGAAATGGGGAAATATTCATGTACAGTGATCCCTCTGCGCATCATTTCCAAAAATTTGAGACAAGGTGAAGTGTTCACTGATACGCATCGGTTGGATTTCAGTTGAGCGCAGCCGGATTTCTCAGGAGGTCGACACCCTGAAACACCACAGGCAGCTCCAACATTTACATAGTGTCAGCGTCGCTACTGGGAATCAAGGTACGTTTTTTTTCTCAGTTCAAGGAACGGGAGTCACCAATACTTTCTACGAGCAAACTTAAAATTCAGCAGTATGTCCAAGCGCAAAATTAAAATGCACAGCAACATGGAGAGGAGTCGCTTGGACGCACGTTGCTCGTCTGCCACAACGTCTCGCTGCAAGGTCTCGTCAAGTTGTATCTATCTTAATTGTTTGCAGATGTGAATGCTGATGAGACGCACACAGATTCGAGTGTTGCCTTCTGTCTCACCTCACTTATCGCCTGCAGGCCTCACGCTGCGCTCACACCCTGGAGCAAACACACCGCGGCCAAGAAGCCGCTGCATTTCCCTTTTCCCTAGTGTGGGAAAGACAAAGTGGATGAACAAAACAGCGGGAATGGGGATGCCAAGAGATTCTGGAGGCAGCAAGATGTAAGATGCAGCGCAAAAGCAGGAACAGGCTGCAGATTAGGATTCGTGAAGACGACGATGTCGATAACACAATCGGCCTGCGAAACGCCTGCAGTGCGACGGAACACAGAACAGGAAAAAAGTGACACATATCACCCCCCTAATTATCAAACACCATCTGCATCGTGTCAACTGTCAGGGACAATCTGGATTTTTCTTGCCAGTCCTCAACAAGCCACAGCGAAACAAAACTGTGACAATCAGAAAAGCGAGATATTTTCAGGACAAGATGGCAATTTTAGGGGCAGTTACAAAAAAAAAAAAAAAAAGCTAAAAATCAAATCCAGTGTGGCAGCTTTTTCTCAATGTTTTAAGTTGTTTTCCGTTTCCCTCCTACTTATATGGGATATACGGGGTTTCTCTTGGCATGTCACAGTTAAATGCCTGTCATGGCTTTTGTTTTTGCTTTTTCCGTGAAGAGATCAGTGAATGTTAAAAAGCTAAAAAGCTGTTGACAGGGTAATGGAGGCAGAAGAAACATTCCTGATTGTTCTAGAGCCACTTGGTTTAAGAAGGACTAAGAATTTTGAAAAAAGTATTTTTTGCATGTGGTAGTCTTTGGTCTACCATGAGGTCTTACTAATAGTTAATACTTGGACTAAAGCTGGCCCAGCTAACACTAAAATTGAACGCCACAGCTAACACTGAAATTAGCAGGACCTCCACTTGCCTAACATCTAATCACTAATATTTCACCGTTCTGTTCATCTGCATGTGATTTTCACCTTAGCGCAGATAAGGAGCGCCGCTGTGAGCCGTCACACACTTGTTGTCGCACAAAGTTCAGGCAAATTTCTAACAGCCTGTGGCAAAAAGAGGAGAAACACTCAACCCCACTGAGGGCGCAGAGCATCGAGCGGTGCTCATTCTCGTCTGGTCCTGTACGCCGGGACAAATGACACGTTTTCCCAGACAGCCTGCCTGCCTGTCAGAGAGATCCTGCCAATAGACATCGCATTCTACTTTCTCCTTTTAGAGCTTTGGGGGCGGAATATAAAAATGCTTGTTTGCCCTTTCTGCTCTCTGGCTTCCCTCTGTGTGGGGAATACAGACATTCCAGCCAAGACCCCCCGAAACGTATCTACACAGTCCAATTACAGGTTATAGATTATAAATAACCCACTAGTTCTTAGCAAAGCAGCCTGTGTGTACATAGATTGGTGAATCGATGCTCATGTCTGTGTGTAAAACCTTCATCCTGGATGGTTACTGTCCGCGTGGTGCAGTGGGAACACAGCAGGTCGGGGAGGAGAATTCGATTTTTTTTCCCCAGCAGAAAACCGTATTCACCTTTCTTTAAAGGAACAGAAAAGGAAGTCTGCCACCACCTCAGTCATGGCTGCCGTGTTCAATCTGCTCCGATGCTGCACATTGGTTGTTTCAAGGGGGCGTCACACTCATGTGCAGCCACTGCAATCATCCTCCATCATTTCAAAGCAGTCGTCTTGATATCTGCCGGTAATAACATGGTCAGGTGAGGTGTGTGTGTGTGTGTGTGTGTTAGACATTTATCTCTAAGCTGTTGGTCACGTGCTGCCATTATCTCCTATGAACTGCTTTGATCTAAGGTGAATTTGCATTTGGCGCTCTGTCCCCATCACCTCTGGGATTTTTAATAAAGGCAGAAATGAACTGAAGCAATATCAATTTCTTCTGTATCACACCCAACTTCTCAGCAGCCTGAAAAGGAGTGAATATTTTTCACTGCCGTGCCTGGCAGCTTTGCAGAGGGTCTACCTGCTGCTTTGGTTCGGTGCAGCTGTCCTCTGACCCGACAACACACTCTCCTTGTGCTGCAATGGCTGAGGAACAGAAACAAAATAGGCGAGCGCACCTCCATTTCATCTTCAGCCAAATGATCGAACCTGATCAGATGGACTAATGATTCATAATCTTCTGTCATTTAGTGGGCAAGAATGAGTAACACCGTCTCCCGCCCCACAAATTAACCTCAAATCGCCCTTGCTGAAGTCGCCGCCCGAACTTTGTATTCGACGGCCAGACAACATCACCTCTGTTGGCCACGCGAAATAAGGTGAGACGAAGATTTTGCGTGAGTGCAGTGTGAAGAATGTTGTGTTGGGGAAATGCTGCGCAATTAGCTACGATGTGTGCCACCTATAAAGGCCTTCGCTATCATCACATGCAGATGCAGTGGCAGGGGCTCGACTGAGTGGAGCTGGAGGACACTAACTGCCACTTTAGCCAGTTTTGCTTGAGTGCCACTAATTGCGCGGCGACACAATAAGCTGAAGTCCGACGCGCCATGTGATGGGCTCAAAAAGCAGCAGTGGAATGCTGCATTTCAGAGAGGCTCCTTCAGCAAACGCTCCTTGTCACTCCAGGAGGAGTCTTGGACAGTCCTCAGGGCATGGAGAGACGATTTATTTCTTTACTTTTCTTTTTTTTTTAATGAGAGCTGCTGCAGCTCCTCTGGACAATGTCTGCGCTGCACCTGCTGCCCGGACCTGCTCACCTATACTTGGTGGTCGGGCGCAGAGCAGAGAAGCTGAGGTTCACATTCAGGGTGCAAAGTTCACAAAATCTTGATTTCTAATCTGAAGATAAATAGATTTATCCATACTCTATAAACTCAATCACATTATCACTCTACCTTTGAATACCTTGCCCTAAAAAAAAGGGCTTAATGTTGAAGCAACGTTCAGGCAGGAGGATGGATGGAACTTGGGATGGAAGTTGCACGCACACGGCTGCGATTTCTCCCCAAGTCCAACATCGTCGAGACGGCACAACATATTAATGAGCGGCTCCTGTCCACAGTTTGAAACCACTCGTGAATTCTCCCTCTCTCCTTAATCTGTTTCTGCCCGTTTCATTAATCTCCCAAACTGGCGATCCATCACCGCTCAGAGGAAAAGGCGCGCGGACCGAGTCTTAACACAGAGCGGCTAACGAGGCTGGTCTCATTTTCACACTTATTGAAATCGTCCGCTTTTCAATCAAGTGACGTCCCACATACATCACCTTTCGCACTGCACTTTCTGCACAATTAATCTAAAGACCGCTGACACGCTCCGACCATTTGATAAGGTTGACAGGTCAGCTAACAAAAGGCCACCCAGACTTCTCGGCTCCTTCCCATTTGCCCTTTTCTTCACCTGATCCACAGGCGGAGACGGACAAGGGAAATGTCTCCCTGCTCCATTTCCGAGAGGGTCATCAGACAGCCCATCAGCTAAAGGAAGATATATGGTATTCATGTGGAGAGAGCCCGAGATGGGCCCTGAGATATTAGCTTAAATTATGGCCACTTTTCTTTGTCCCATTAAAAAATAACGTTACCTTGTAGGATCAGCGGGAAATAATGGCTTAAAGCAATCTTGGGGGAATTTTAAAATACTCTTGATACTGCCCTGTATGGGTGTTGGGCCACCTCTGGAGCTGATCAAGTTCTTATTGTGAGGAATATGATGATCAATGCTCTTCTACATCCATGTTTCTGTATGGAAGCATCACCATTACCTCAGCAGTGCTGATTTATGAGGACAGATGAGTTCATGGTGGCAGCGGCCAAATATTCACACAGATATGACAATTTTCACAACCACATATTGAGTCATGTTCCGCCAAATGGTACCAAGTTACATGCAACGACAAATTTTATTAAGTAGCTGCATAGGAGTCAAATTTTACAGAGCAGAAATAATGAATGGAGCAAAATTTCAGGCAAAATGTCAGAGCCTCACTCATGAAAGCGGTGAGGGGTTAGGTGGGTAAGGGGGGGTGAGGGGGAGTAAGAGTGGGTCCCCATCCATCTGCATGGATGTGCAGAGTCCATTATTACAGCAGAGTTATCGCACCTGTCCCGTGTAGCACTGCAGCGCTCAAACACAGACCACCAGCAAGAGTTATAGTGAGCAGGACGAGGAGATAAATAACAGCCAAACATCACATGAGAAATGGCAGCGTGGGACGTCCTTATTTGCTGGTACTTATGGCTACGTGTGATATATACCAAACAGCTGTAGCACGATTCGGAGGGGTGTGGGGGAGCAGGCGGTCATCTGTCAGCAGCAGGGACTCCAACACAGGACGAACACGAGAAGAGGGAGCGTGAGGCGGGAGAAGGGATGAAGAGCCTCTACAAGTTCGAACAACGCCTCACACATGTAGCATTGGAGGACATCTATACACACTTACAGGGTGTGGAATGTGTTCCCGCCTACTGTGAACAGTCATAAATAAGCGTCCACAAACAAAATGTTGATGTTGAAGTATTATGAGGTAATTCAACACGACCCAGTGCATCACTACACAATTACTCTGCTCGTCACCATCACTAACTGTCTTACAGGTTAAATGACGTCACCACACAATCCCACTGTGTTCCAACAAACACAGCAGATGGTGTATAATTATTGCATTTAATAAAACTTTCATGGAGGACCCATGCAACCTAACGACTTGCACTGCCATTATGCATAATGACTCCATGTGTTCACGCTACTTCAACTGCGTATGCGGTACTTTGTTCTATTTCACCTAATGTAAGAACATAATAAAAAAAATATGTTTACAAAAAGTTAAAGTTGCACAACTTGGGGTTTGTGCCAAAACAATTTCACCAAGTGCAGCAAAACAAATCATCCCAAGCTGCACTGCAAAGCTTTGGGCCGTTCACGTTTCAAACGTGTTTATTTTACAGCGCGCGCGTGTGTGTGTGCAGCTCTGGGCCTGTGCAGCCGGCCATTGCGGGCTTCACAGATGGACCCTTAAAGAAACAGTCAGCACCACCTCGCTCCCATGTGCTTAGTGCTGCTGCAGAAGCCAACGACCAAAGTAAACCTACAATTTCAAGTTAACAAATTGCAGACGTTTGAAAGTGTGGCAACGAGAGCCACTATGATAAGTCTCCATTAATAAGTGCTATTGTTTCTTTCGCTGCCACATTGTGTGATTTACTTTTTTCAGTGGGGACATAAAACATTAATACCCACTTGCAGCCAAATTACAATGCACAACACACGGCGGCAGCGTAGATGCACATTTGGCAAAAAATTCAGCAGACTGCAGAGTAAGTAGGACGTCCTCTCTACTGAATGCCACAATCTGCACCTTAGAGGAGGAGAAATGTGTCCTTTCAACGGTTAATAACAGCAGCACTCAAGTACATTTGAGGTCTGCATCTTCAAATAGATTCTTTAGGAAGAATGGACCAGTGCCTCAGAAAATAACACCAGCATGTATTCCAGTCCAGCCCTGCACACTCTGCTCCAAGCCCAGAAAGGACAGGGACCTATTAAGGGATGGAAATATTCCTGCATGTGAACACACACATTCCCAGACACCACTTATCATCTAAGGAAATTTCATAATGCAATCAATACTTCACAGTCACGCCACTACATCAACACAATAGAGGCCGTGCCTCCAGCCGCAAACCTCCTATGTAATTCAGGCTCTATAAATCTTCACCACTGGGCTCTGGTCGACTCAAGAACCTCATATTTTTAATGCATAAATCTGGGCCCCATGTGGGCTGTGCTCAATGGGTGTCAAGTGTAACTACCCCATCTAGTGGCCAGGACAAACACTAATAGTGAATTCAACTGAACCTAGTTTATGAATTGTGCTGAGACCGATTCAACATACAGCCCGTGTGTGTTTTGGAGGAAGATGGGTGTAAAGCTAAAATTTAGGAAATAAGGAAACAACAGTGTGCTTTTCCTGTTGAGAGAGTGGTGGGGG
>OMPJ01015451.1:0-31872 GCA_900312935.1 Carapus acus | reverse complement strand
GGTTAGGGTGGGGGTCTTTGGCTTAGTTTGATGAGAAAATCAGAGTTCTGGCAGGGAGCAGAGAAAGATCCAAACACCTTACACCGACTACATCATTTCTAACAGGGGTGTGGGTGACATACAGTTGGCAATGACTTGATAACTAGAGATGCTGTTTGTGCACACTTCGAGAAGGTTCTGATGGATGATACAGAGATGTATACATGAAAAGCTGTGTGTATGTCGATGTGTGACACTCTTATGTTGGACCCATTCCCATTGACAGTGAGGTTTTTCCCATTTACTGCTCACTGCTGTCCTATGAAAGAGTTAGGGCTTATACTTGAGGATTCATTCATCGGTGCCTCATGTTCAGTAACCATTCAGCTATTTCTGAATATGACATTCAGTCATACCGAGAAAAAAAAGAAAAAGAAACCCTAATGTGATCCTCCTTTTCTCCGTCTGTTTTTTCTCTGAAAGATTGAAGTCGGTGGTGACATCACCACTCTGGATTTGACCAACCTGTTCTCCCAGACTGAGTACGACTGTGCGGTGACAGCAATCTATGACGAAGGCCCAGGAAATCCGATGCTGCAAACTGCCATCACAGGTTTGAACATCTCTAAGAATCTCTTGGCTGTAACCACACCATAGAAAATTAAGAGGAATGATTTGCCTCATAGGGCAGAGCATTGTTACAGCTTTGCTCATCTCCTGGTTTGTTAAGTATGAATTTAATCAATGACAACTGGTAAGCTTGATGGGGTCTATGTAACTCTGACATCACTGTTTCCTCCAGGACAGAAAACAACCTTCAGAGGGAGTTTTACTGTCTGTCTGCATTCATAGAACTGTGTTTGTCTGTGTTTGTGTGTGATCATGTCCGACATTGGCCCTGTTTGTCATTAATTCCAGGTGAGCTGTGGATAAACCTGCTCTTAACAGTTTCATGAAACGAACACACATTCACGTAGACAAAAAACAATCGGGCAACAAACAATAGTCGGATGGCCTTGCAGCCATAGTAAATACTCCTCACATGATGTTGCCTCATCTGTCCAGACTTCCCAGTAATCGAATCATCAGTTTCCTCACGCCTCTTTCCGTTCTAGATGTTGTTCCAGCCCCGAAGAACCTGCGCTTCTCCGACGTGACCCAGACCTCCTTCGTAGCTTCGTGGGACCATGGAGCCCCAGACGTAGCCCTCTATCGCATAGGCTGGAAGAAAGTGGGAGAGGACAGCTTTCAGTATGTAAGTGGCTGAGAGAGTCTCCCTTTACGTCTTCATTTTGTCCTGTTTGTGGGAGTGCTGTATTAAAGACAATTATCATCACTGTCAAGGGATTGATGGTTTATTCCAGATTATATATTTACTGTCACTGTGCCTTTTATTTTCATTTTCTCTATATTATGAAAATCTAACTGCAGAAGCCAAAGAATTTTTAAATTGAAGACACCTGGTCCCTCCCCGTCCAGTCTAAACTCATACTCACTTTTATCTTTTTTCTTAATGCCTACATTCTTTGTGCACTGCAATTCTTTGGTTAGTTTTTCCAGACATTAAGATTTGGCTGTTGTAGGGGAAAAAACATCTTGATTTCAATTAACCAAACGAGGCTGCTCTGTTTAGTTAATATCTTTTCACGGTCTAGCCTTCATGTGGTGTGTATTTTATCAGAGTGAATGACACTTGCTTTAATCTTTTCCCTCTGGTTCACTGCCTTTACGCAGGCCATCTTGAACCACGATGAAACGACCCACAATCTGGAGCAGTTGGATCCAGATACAGACTATGTGGTTACTGTCACAGCTATTTATCCCGACGAGTCTGAAAGTGAAGACCTGATGGGAAACCAGCGCACATGTAAGTCAGCACAACGTTGATGTCGCCCAGACACAACGACAACAATCAAGCTCACTTTATGACACAATTAATGCTTTTATTTTCTCAACATCTCTTTATAGTGTTGAAGGCTTCGGATGGTATGTCATAAGAGAAGGGTTGGAATTTTAATGTGGATGATCAGGGCGGTGTTAATGGTTCATGCTTCTGTTTTCCTGCACATTTGTGCATCTCTTATTTTGTGTTACCACCACAAGAAGTTAGAGGCAGTGCAGCTGTGCCATGTTTTGATCAGATCGTAAACGGACAATGGAAATAAGATACTATTGCAAGTTGATAAACATTTATTTAGGCAGTTCTCTCATTCAGGTCAACATCTATTTCGCAAGTAAGTAACAAGAAAATCAATCAGCTGTTAAAAGCAATCCTTCAGAAATTGGACTTGGTCAAGATTTTTACCTCCTTAGAGGAATTTCCTTGTAAAATGATTGTTAATATAAGTACTACTGACTCGAGTTAGTGCCAAAAAACACATCATATTAAATTCTATCCTGGCCTTGATGATCCAAATTGCAAAGAAAGGTTTTGTATTGAATGAAAAGTAGTCAGTTACTAAATACACATGGCCAATGATTGTTTTCTTTACTGCCACATTAACAGGGAAAGCCACAGGTGGCCAAGTTATCCATATTGCCCACACTTAGCCTCCTAAGACACTCCAGAGAGGACAGCTGCCTGCTGCCTTTATGAATAACAGGAATCAGGAATCTCTATCGTCATTACAACAATTCACATTGTGTTATGAGATTCCGTTGCTGAGTTCAACATTCATGTAAACATTATTTATATCCTTAGATGTGGTGTGAACACAGATTGAGTAAGTGGAAAATGAAACCAAATTCGAAACCAGACCAGAAACACGCCATCGTCCACACAGCCTCTTCCTGTGAATGAGTGTTTTAATACTGTCATCAACCATTTTGCCATTGTTCTATAATCATTCTGTCTGCATCTCACATCATATCATTCTATCATATCATCATGTCATCCTCCATCCCCTCATTCATAAAATTAATTTTGTTGCATGTTGTGTGGTACAGTCTTATAAAGTGGGGTTGAAATCACTGACGTTCTTATTAAGCCAGTGTTCTCAAATGGGGCGACTGAAGGGGGAGTTTCTGTACAGCTAAATTGTTATTTGAAGGCAGAAATTCTGCCCTGCTCTGTCAGTTCTAGAGTGATAAACTGAATAAGAATGACAGACTTCAGCCCTGTCTTGAAAGGCTGTTCCTGCTGTGACAGTGAAATGAATCACGGCTGCTCTCATCCTCCCATTGACCACCCAGCTTCATCACACAGCAAACTTTGGGAACTGATTCAGCTGCTGTGGGCCCTGTGCCTTTGCGCTGCCAGTCGTTATCACACGATTGTCATCCTCATCATCATCACCACCACCATCATCATTATCACCCCACTTAACGCAAGTTGTGTGTGTGAGTTGTTGTCACTCACTCACTCACTGTGCGTACACCTTTTCCTCCAGTGCCCCCCGCACCTGCTTCAAACCTGAGGGTGATAAACGCCACCACCACCACGCTGACGGCCAAGTGGGACGCTGCCCCCGGCCCTGTGCAGAGGTACAAGGTCACTTACCAGCAAGAGGGAGGCGAACCGCTCACGGTGAGTGCATTGTTTATCTCCTTGTACTTCACATTTTTCTTTTTTTTCCCTCATGTATTGAAATCTTTAGAACCCTCTAAAACAATTAACACAGACGCACAGTATATATATTGCATATAGTAAATATTTTTTGATGAGCTCAGCGTTTTTATTCAACTTGAGAAAAGAATTCAAAATGTTGATTGTGAACAGTTTGTAAACAGGGTAAATGTGTCTATTGTGGTGTAAAGCATGATTGTATTTTCAAATCAATTAGGGTCAGGGTTGTGTTCATCCTTACCTTGATTTCTATCCACTGAGCAGAGGCACTCAGAGAAGTACAGTAGTTCTTACTGTATATTGTAGCCAGTCTCATTTGACACAATACTGTGTTCATCCCGCAATGTGTTGATAATGAGTTTGCTGGGGATTTCCCAGAGGTCCAACTTGGATTTCTTTCATATTCAAAAAGACTGTATTTTGACATAGTTCTAGAAAAGAAAATAATGTCATGGTCATACAGTAATGCGAGCTAATGTTGTGTTCACTGAACATTGAGAGCTGTGAGGTGAGGGAGGTTCAGATTGCAGATTGAGAGGATTTGGGTCATCAAAGTTCTTTCTTCCATTAGTATGGTTCTGTTAACTGGATATTGATCAGAAAAGAATTCCCAGCAATTACAGTTTGAATTTTCATCGACTTCTCCCTGTAAACTCCACAAAAGTCAGTTCATACGTTGTGACAACACCTGCTCTTGTTGAGAGTGGTGTCCACGTACTCTCAGGTGGGCATGACTGAGCTGAAGAAGCCACAAAGCTCACAGTCTTGATAGTTCCATCCTCACTGCGCTTAGGACTTGAGATGTTAATGCCCCATTCTCAGATACTTCACTTCAGAATATTAGTCCAACAGTGTGATGATGACTGAAAACCCTATGACATTGTGCATCATTTACCATTCTGACTAACTGGGATTTGTTGATTTGCGGTGTGCAGACACATGTCCCAGGGAAGAAGACCAGCACCATCCTGCCAAAGCTGACCCCTGATACTCCGTATACTGTCAGTGTTGCCGCTGAGTACCCAAACGGTGTCAGTGTAGACATTTCTGCCCCCGGGAGGACCAGTGAGTATTTCGAAAAACAAACCATGTAATGTCATTGGAATCAGATGAGATCAGAACATTTTTTAAGATGCTGAGGCAAAGAATGATTTCCCTGATATTGATTGAACTCCTGTTTACTCTGTGATTGCAGAGCCTCTGGGTGGAGTGAAGAATCTTCGGGTTCTGAATCCTACGATGACCACCCTAAATGTTCGCTGGGAGCCAGCTGAGGGCAGAGTCAAAGAATACAAAGTATTGTACGTTCCAGCGGCCGGTGGACCTGAGAGCATGGTAGGACTTCAAGGACAACCACAGCTTGGCTTGGTCCCATGCCAAATTACTTAAGTGAATTAAACCATGTCGTTCTCTAAATGTCCTGTGCACACCCTGAGTTGATGTCCCCATGGAGTGGTGAACTGGGAGGAGTCATTCTTTTTGGCTTGGGTTCTTGCAACAATAGTCGCTGATGTCGGCTGGAACACTTCCAAACCTGGATGGTTATGGAAAAACAGAAGTTATGCAGCAAGAATGTTACTGTAGTGATAGAACACAAGAGGGGAAGTCAGTGATGACCGCCATCTTGTCTATAGTGGTTCCCAGCCATCCAGGTCATGTGGCTCCTGCAGTGGAAGTGGATTACAGCGGACTTGATGATTAGTCTTCAAGAATTTTCCCTCTCATTTTAGAGGCTGCTTCAATTCCAAATTCATTGAATTCAAATTAATATTTTTTTTCCCCACTTTCTGCTAGATGACTAGCGGTACAGCATGTCCTCTACCAACTCACTCTTCTATACTAATATTTTTCTTTTAAATCTTCACTTTTGTCTCCTCACCTGTTCATCAGTCACCAACAATTAACCTGGTTGCAGAACACTTGTTAGTAGATGTCAAAGGACACAGTTATGAAACCTGACAAGGAAAAAACAAAGCCAAGGTTGCTTATTTCTGTGATTTCACAGTTGCTGTAATTCCTATTCAAATTATTTATCTAAACCAAACAATAATGGGGTACAGTCTACTTATTTGTTGACAGACTTAAGCAATACAGTGGAAACACATTTCCACCTCAAATAGAGAGCCTTAAAATGTTTTTGGTAAACAGAGCAACTTGGCTTGTTGGATTTCAAACTTTGATTGCCCAGTTGTTTAAGTACCATTATTCACAATGCAGTTTGTCTGGAATTTTTCTGTAACTCAGGAAACGGTGTCAGGTGAAACCACCAACACCGTCCTGCAAGGTCTCCAACCTGACACTGAGTACGCAGTGTCTCTTGTGCCAGTTTACGAAGAGGGTGATGGCAAAACTATGTCAGAGAACGGAAAGACAAGTAAGACGTGCTGCTGTTGCTTCCTGCTTTTTCTCATCTTTCTCCTTTGCACTGTTGTTTTCACTAATGCACTAATTGCTTAACCAATTAAACCCCAGACCCTATGGGGGCAGTGAAGAGCCTCCAGGTTTTAGATCCCACCATGACCACGTTGAACGTAAAGTGGGAGCCAGCTGAAGGCGAAGTCAAGCAATACAAAGTGTTGTACGTTCCTGCTGCAGGAGGACCAGAGAGCATGGTAGGATTGCATGGACAACCGGAGCTCGCCTCAGGACCTGTCTCCATGCTGAAATACTTAGTCTGAATAGTATGTTTAAACAGTGACTTTCAGTAACATCCTCTGCATAGATTGCCTTTATGTTCCTATTGAGTGGTGAAATGGAAGCAGTCACCTTGGAGTGACTCCAGCTCCTATCTGAGCGCTGGTCGATGTCAGCTGTAGCACTTCCAAACTTGGATGGGCAATAAGCATTCCTGGTTAGACTGTCAGCAATAACTAAAAAGGAAAGTGGGACTACATTTTTGAACTAATGAAACCCAAGAAGAGAAGTAAGCAATGAATTCCATCAGGTCTACAATGGATTTGTCTCATCCAGGTCTCGGATTTCTAGCCGTGGAAGTGCATGTTAGCTACATTTCGTGATAGGTCTTGAAGACATTCCCTTTCATGGAAGTTCCTACATCCATTCCAAATCTGTGATGTTGAATCGATGGTCATTTGTCACAAAAGTGTTGCTCCTACCTTAGCCTATTTGACTTGTGGTACTGCGTATATCTCTTCTCACTTACTCTGCAGTACTAATATCTTCACTAAACCATTCAGTTTTGTCTGTACATTCATGTATTACATCAATTACTGGCCTGGTTGGAGTTTTGAACAATTAATAGTGACATGCCATGTCAAATATGTAAACGAATCCAACAGAAAACACAGCCATGTATGCCCAAATTTTTATTGCTGCTGTTGTCATAACGGTTCATTTGGTCTAACCAAATAATGTGATCTAATTGTTTGCAAACAATTGCAATGATCTACAGCAAACAATAGCAATGATCACAGTCAAGCCTTAAGAGTCACTTTGGCATCTTGGCTTGTTGTACCTCACCTAGTATTTTTACAGAACTCTCAGTTTCATTGGGTAACATGAGATAAATCTTTATGTGGAATTTCTCTGTAACTCAGGAAACGGTGTCAGGTGAAACCACCAACACCGTCCTGCAAGGTCTCCAACCTGACACTGACTACACAGTGTCTCTTGTACCAGTTTTTGAAGATGGAGATGGCAAAACTGTGTCAGAGAACGGAAAGACAAGTAAGATGTGCTGCTTGTGCTTTCTGCCTTTACCCACCTGTTACCTTTGCTCTCTTGTTTTCACTAATGCACTAATGCTTAACCAATTAAACCCCAGACCCTATGGGGGCAGTGAAGAACCTCCAGGTTTTGAATCCCACCATGACCACCCTGAACGTTAATTGGGAGCCAGCTGAAGGCGAAGTCAAGCAATACAAAGTGTTGTACGTTCCTGCTGCAGGAGGACCAGAGAGCATGGTAGGATTGCATGGACAACCGGAGGTCACCTCAGGACCTGTCTCCATGCTGAGTTTTTTGTCTGTCTCGTGAATTTTTTCGTGACGTCCCTTGCATAGATTGCCTTTATATTCCTGTTGAGTGGTGAAATAGGTGCACTCACTTTGGAGTGATGGCAGCTGTAGCACTTCCAAACTTGGATGGATAATAACTGTTCCGTGTTAGACTGTCGGCAATCACAAAAAGGCAATGTAGACAACATTTCTGAACCAATCAAACCCAAGAAGAGAAGTCAGCAATGATTTTCATCAGGTCTGGCTATGTGTCATCCAGGTCTTGGATCTCTGGTAGTGGAAGTGCATTGTAGCTGGATTTGTAATAGGTCTTGCAGACTTTTACCTTTCATGGAAGATGGTACATCAATTCCAAGTCTGTGATGTTAAATGAATGGTCATTTGTCCCAAAAGTGTTGTTCCCACCTTGGGCCATTTGACTTGTGGTACAGTGTCTACCTCTTCTCACTTACTCTGCAGTGCTAATATCTTCACTAAACCATCCAGTTTTGTCTGTTCATCCATGTATTTCATCAATAACTCGTCTGGTTGGAGTTTTGAACCATTCTGAACCATTCAAAACTACATGCCATGTCAGACATGTTTACAGATCCCAACAAAAAACACAGTCAAGTATGCCCAAATTTGTGTTTGTGCTGTTGTCAATACAATTTATTTTCTCTAACGTTATAACACCTTCTAATTGGTTGCTAACAACAGCAATGGGCTACGAGGTGAAGTCAGCCTTGAAAGTCACTCGCGCAACTTGACTTGTTTCTCTTCTTTTAGCATTTTTATAGTTCTTTCAATTTCATTGGGCACCATGAGGTAAATCTTTACGTGAAATTTTTCTATAACTCAGGAAACGGTGTCAGGTGAAACCACCAACACCGTCCTGCAAGGTCTCCAACCTGACACTGACTACACAGTGTCTCTTGTACCAGTGTATGAAGATGGAGATGGCAAAACTGTGTCAGAGAATGGAAAGACAAGTAAGACGAGCTACTTGTGCTTTCTGCTTTTACTCATCTGTTTCCTTTGCTCCATTGTTCATACTAATGCACTAATTGCCTAACCAATTAACCCCCAGACCCTATGGGGGAAGTGAAGAACCTCCAGGTTTTGAATCCCACCATGACCTCGTTGAATGTTCAGTGGCAGCCTGCTGAGGGCCCAGTGAAGGAATACAAAGTATTGTCCGCTCCTGCTGCAGGAGGACCAGAGAGCATGGTAGGACTGCATGGACGACCGGAGGTCATCTGAGGACCTGCCTCCATGCTGAAATGTTCCGTCTGAGTACTTTGTCTGTCTCATGAAATTTACATGATCTCACCTGCATAGATAGCCTTTATATTTCAATTGAGCATTGAAATGGGAGCACTCAGTTTGTAGCGGCACGGGTTCCCTGTTAGCAATGACAAACAAGGAGTGTTGACCACATTTCTGAACTAATCAAACCCATTTGACTTGTGGTATTGCATATGCATCCTCTCACCTTCTCTGCAGTACTAATATCTTCACTAAATCATTCAGTTTTGTCTGTGCATCCATGAATTTCATCAATAACTGGCCTGGTTGGAGTTCTAAACCATTCATAGTACATCCCATGTCAGAAATGTTTACAAAACCCAAAGAAAGACGCAGCCAAGTATGCCCAACTTAATGATGCTGTGGTTGTCGAAATTATGTTTTCAAAAAAAAACCCCACCATCTAATTGGTGGCTGACAATAGCAATGGGCTACAAGGTGAAGTCAAGCCTTAGAGGTCACCGGAGCTACTTGGCTCGTTCTGCGTCTCATGGCATTTTTCACAGTTCTCTTTTAGTTTCATTGCGTACCATGAGCTAAATACTTACATGGAATTTGTCTGTAATTCAGGAAACGGTGTCAGGTGAAACCACCAACACCGTCCTGCAAGGTCTCCAACCTGACACTGACTACACAGTGTCTCTTGTACCAGTTTATGAAGATGGTGATGGCAAAACTGTGTCAGAGAATGGAAAGACAAGTAAGACGAGCAACTTGTGCTTTCTGTATTTACTCATGTTTTTCCTCTGCTCCCTTGTTCTTACTAATGCACTAATTGCTTAACCAATTAACCCCCAGACCCTTTGGGGGAAGTGAAGAACCTCCAGGTTTTGAATCCCACCATGACCTCATTGAACGTTCAGTGGCAGCCTGCTGAGGGCCCAGTGAAGGAATACAAAGTATTGTCCGCTCCTGCTGCTGGAGGACCAGAGAGCATGGTAGGATTGCATGGACGACCGGAGGTCACCTGAGGACCTGTCTCCATGCTGAAATATTTCGTCTGAGTACATTGTCTGTCTCAAGAAGTTTACATGACTTCCTCTGCATAGATTGTCTTTATTTTCCCATTGAGCAATGAAATGGGAGCACTCAATTTGTAGTGGCTCGGTTTCCCCGTTAGCAATGACAAACAAGCAGTGTTGACTACATTTTTGAACTAATCAAACCCATTTGACTTGTGGTACTGCATATGCCTCCTCTCACTTACCCTGCAGTACTAATATCTTCACTAAATCATTCAGTTTTGTCTGGAGATCCATGAATTTCATCAATAACTGGCCTGGTTGGAGTTCTAAACCATTCATAGTACATGCCATGTCAGAAATGTTTACAAAACCCAAAGAAAGACGCAACCAAGTATGCCCAACTTAATGATGCTGTGGTGGTTAAAACAATTATTTCCAACAAAACAACACCATGTAATTGGCGGCTGACAATAGCAATGGGCTACAAGGTGAATTCAAGCCATTGAAGTCACTGGAGCTACTTGGCTCGTTCAACCTCTCTTGGTTCTTTTAGTTTCATTGGGTACCATGAGCTAAATGTTTCCTTGGAATTTGTCTGTAATTCAGGAAACGGTGTCAGGTGAAACCACCAACACCGTCCTGCAAGGTCTCCAACCTGACACTGACTACACAGTGTCTCTTGTACCAGTGTATGAAGATGGAGATGGCAAAACTGTGTCAGAGAATGGAAAGACAAGTAAGACGTGCTACTTGTGCTTTCTGCTTTTACTTATCAGTTTCCTCTGCTCCCTTGTTCTTACTAATGCACTAATTACTTAACCAATTAACCCCCAGACCCTTTGGGGGAAGTGAAGAACCTCCAGGTTTTGAATCCCACCATGACCTCGCTGAACGTTCAGTGGCAGCCTGCTGAGGGCCCAGTGAAGGAATACAAAGTATTGTCTGTTCCTGCTGCTGGAGGACCAGAGAGCATGGTAGGATTGCATGGAAGACCGGAGGTCATCTGAGGACCTGCCTCCATGCTGACATATTTCGTCTGAGGACCTTGTCTGTCTCTTGAAATTTACATGATCCCACCTGCATTGATTGCCTTTATATTCCCATTGAGTAATGAGATGGGAGCACTCAGTTTGTAGTGGCTCGGTTTCCCTGTTAGCAATGACAAACAAGGAGTGTTGACCACATTTCTGAACTAATCAAACCCATTTGACTTGTGGTATTGCATATGCATCCTCTCACTTTCTCTGCAGTACTAATATCTTCACTAAATCATTCAGTTTTGTCTGTACATCCATGAATTCCGTCAATAACTGGCCGGGTTGGAGTTCTAAACCATGTATAGTTACATGCCATGTCAGAAACGTTTTTCAAAACCCAAAGAAAGACACAGCCCAGTATGCCCAACTTAATGATGCTTGGTTGTTGATGTTATTTTTTCCAACAAAAAAACACCATGTAATTGGTGGCTGACAATAGCAATGGGCTACAAGGTGAAGTCAAGTCTTTGAGGTCACTGGAGCTACTTGGCTCGTTCAACCTCTCATGGTTCTTTTAGTTTCATTGGGTACCATGAGCTAAATATTTACATGGAATTTGTCTGTAATTCAGGAAACGGTGTCAGGTGAAACCACCAACACCGTCCTGCAAGGTCTCCAACCTGACACTGACTACACAGTGTCTCTTGTACCAGTGTATGAAGATGGTGATGGCAAAACTGTGTCAGAGAATGGAAAGACAAGTAAGACGAGCTACTAGTGCTTTCTGCTTTTACTCATCTTTTTCCTTTGCTCCATTGTTTTTACTAATGCACTAATTCCCTAACCAATTAATCCCAGACCCTATGGGGAGAGTGAAGAGCCTCCAGGTTTTAGATCCCACCATGACCACCTTGAATGTTAAGTGGGAACCAACTGAGGGCCAGGTCAAGCAATACAAAGTATTGTACGTTCCTGCGGCAGGAGGACCAGAGAGCATGGTAGGATTGCAATGACAACCGGAGGTCACCTGAGGAACACCTCCATACTGAAAAACTTTGTCTGCCTTGTAAAATTTACATGACTACTTCCGCATAGATTGCCTATATATTCCTGTTGAGTGCTGAAATGGGAGCAGTCACTTTCGAGCAACTTGGGTCCCTACGTTTGGGTCCCTTGTTGATATCAGTTGGAGCACTTCCAAACCTGGATGGACAATAAGTATTCCTAAGTCAATCCTTAACTCAAAGACTTACAAAGTGAAGAGAAGGAATCTTACGTGGATGAAACACAAGACAAAAACAACCTACATAATTTCTACAATGGTCGTTATCATCCAGGTCTTGGATCTCTTGCAGTGGAAGCGCATGTTAGCTGGACTTGATGATCAGTCTTCAAGAAGTGTCCCTCTCATCAAAGTGGCTGCTTCAATTCCAAGTCTCTGATCTTAGTTTTATGGTCATTTGTCCCTAAAGTGTTGTTCCCACGATTTGTGGTACTTCCGACACCTCTGCTCTCTTACTCTGCTGTACTAATATATTCACTTATCCTTTCATTTTTGTCTGAACGTCCACGTCTTTTATCGATAACTTACCCGGTTGGAGCTTTGAACAATTATCATTGTTCTATCTCAAGTAATATTTACGAAATCCAACATAAATCACAGCCAAGTACGCCTAATTTTGTCAAATGAATGAATGTCAAAACCGTTTAATTATTCCGAAAGAACCATATCAGCTAGTTAGACCCAGATAGTAAACAAAACACAATGGAGAGCCATTTCATGAAGGATACGTGTGAAAACCTTTTTGAACCAGAGCAGCTTGGCTTGTTGTCCTTTTCGAAATATTTGTACCATAACCTCAGGTTCCTTAGTTACCACGAGGCAAATCTTTTCTGGAATGTTTCTGTAACTCAGGAAACGGTGTCAGGTGAAACCACCAACACCGTCCTGCAAGGTCTCCAACCTGACACTGTATACACAGTGTCTCTTGTACCAGTGTATGAAGATGGAGATGGCAAAACTGTGTCAGAGAATGGAAAGACAAGTAAGACATGCTGCTGTCTTTCTGCTTTTATTCTGTAGTTTCCTATGCCCTGTTATTTTCACTAATGCACTAATTACTTAACCAATTGAACCCCAGACCCTATGGGGGCAGTGAAGAACCTCCAGGTTTTAGATCCCACCATGACCACCCTGAACGTTAATTGGGAGCCAGCTGAAGGTGAAGTCAAGCAATACAAAGTATTGTACGTTCCTGCTGCAGGAGGACCAGAGAGCATGGTAGGATTGCATGGACAACCGGAGCTCATCTGAGAGGGCTCGTCTCCATGCTGAAGTCCTTGTCTTTGTGTTGTCTCTGTGAACCTTGAAGCTTAATGCACGTCTTGTGCACAGACTGCATCCTTACTCCCACAAAGTGCTGAAATGTGAGCGCTCTGAGCTGCCAGAATTCCTTCATTAATTGTTGTTGATGTCAGCTGGAGCACTTCCAAACTTGGATGGACATGAAACATGCCATGTTGAATCATCGGAGCTGTGCTGAGAGCATTAGTAAACCACAAGATCAAGATTCAGCAATGACCTCCACCAAGTGCAACAGTTCCAAGTCATCCACGCCTTGGATTTGTTGTTGTGGAATTGCATGGGCGCTGGACTTTCTGCCAAGTTATCCAACATTTGCCCACTCAAGTTCAATTCTTCATCAGCAATGCACAATTGAATGTCCTTCGTCCAATTAGTGTTGTTCCCACCTTTTGGCTGTATGGTTCACGATCGCGCTTATACCTCTCCTCAGACTGTCCTGCATTAACATTCTTACTTTAACTCTTTGGTTTTGTCTGAATATCTGTGTATGTGACCATTAACTAACCTGGTTGGAGTTTTGGACAATACTCAGTTATATGTTGAAAGACATATTCCGAAACCCAACAAAAAAAACACAGCCAAGGATGCTTAATTTTGTGAAACTGAAATTGTGAAATATCCTTTGCACAGTAGTCATCTGTTAGAAGAACAGCTTTAGTAAGAATGATAAGCCTCATCCAATCTGGTGAAAAACAATTCAGTGCAAAGGAGAAGCATTTCCACAATTCCTGAAACGCCTGGAATCTAAGCAACTTGGCTTGTTCAACTTTTCAGTAATGTTTATGCAATTGCTTATTTAGATACCAGACAGCAAATTTTTGTGTGGAATTTTTCAATAACTCAGGAAACGGTGTCAGGTGAAACAACCGACACCGTCCTACAAGGTCTCCAACCTGACACTGCGTACACAGTGTCTCTTGTACCAGTTTACGCAGATGGAGATGGCAAAACTGTATCCGAGAATGGAAAGACAAGTAAGACGAGCTACTGGTGCTTTCTGCTTTTCTTCACTTACCTTTTCTCTCTTGATTTCACTAATTCACTAATTACTCACCTAATTGAAACCAAGACCCTCTGGGTGGACTGAGGAGCCTGCGAGTTTTGAATCCAACCTCGACCACTCTTGGCGTTGACTGGGATCCCGCCGAGGGTCCAGTTGAGGAGTACAAAGTCCTCTATGTCCCTGCTGCTGGAGGACCTGAGAGCATGGTAGGACTGCATGGATGGCCAGAACTGACCCAAACGGGCTTGTTTCCATGCGGAATTGCAGGTGTACCAGAGTGCAATGGAGTTGTTCTGAACCTCATCTGCTCAGAATGCTTTTCCGTTCTTACAGAGTGTTGAACTAGAAACAGATGGACATGAAACACCTCCTGTGGAATGGTCTGCGCAGTCGTTAATTGTGTTTGAAGTTCCCTTTTATCTAATTTAGCAACCCAAGAGGCAACAATTTCTTTTGTTGTGTCCACAAACTGTCTCGGTCACTCAGGTCCTTGGATAAGCAGCTGAACCTGCTGTGTAAACTTCAAGATCTTTTCCCACCAATCCATATGGGGCCTTGGTTCACAATCCCTGACGCCTTAGGTGTATGCAGCCCTTTAAGAGGCTGCGGAAAAACGGATGCAATTTCAACAACACAGAAGCATCTTGAAACCATTTTCAGCAACCAGAGCGATTTGATTTACGTTACAATTACTTACTTGTTTCCATTTCTGTGGTTAAAGATCCATGCATTTTTCTGCAAATTAGGAAAAAGTCCCAGCAGGAACAACGAAGACCCTCTTGAAAGGTCTCCAACCAGACACAGTTTACACAGTTTCCCTGGTGCCCGTTTACCCATTTGGAGATGGCAAAACCATGTCGGAGAATGGAAAGACAAGTAAGACTGCAGTGTCTCTGTTACTATTTTTGTAATGTTGCTCCTCTATTTTTGTAAAATTTGATTGATGAACCATCTGACCGTGAAATTTTGCTTCGTCTATGGTCTTAGGGCCTCTCGGCGGAGTGAAGAACCTGCAGGTTTTGAATCCTACGATGACGACACTCAACGCTCGCTGGGAACCAGCTGACGGCAATGTTAAGGAATACAAAGTCGTTTATGCTCCTGCTGCTGGAGGACCTGAGAGCATGGTAGGACTGGTAGGACAACTGAAGCTCAATGTCACTGCAGTGGTCTGTTTTCAAGGAGTATCTTACTAATTGGCTATATCCAAAGTGCAACTCTCTTTCCTGTGCCTGTACATAGTTACACCCTCTACTAGGAAAGTGTGACCAATACCAGAGAATGTTGTGTTTCTCCTCATGATTGAAAAAGCATTTGATTTTATGTTTTCTGTATCCTCCAGGAAAAAGTGTCAGCCGGTACAACCACCACCGTCCTACGAGGCCTCCAGCCCGACACAGTCTACACAGTGTCCCTTGTGCCAGTTTATGCCGAGGGAGATGGCAAAACCATGTCTGAGAATGGAAAGACAAGTAAGACTGATCTGAACAGCATTCATTTGGTTCTGTGAAGGTGCTCTGTCGTCCAGATTATGGTGTCCAAGTAGAAATGGAGTCATTACAAATGCATCCTAATTCAATATCTTTTAATGCCGGCACGGGTATCAATTAGTAAATAATGAAAAACGTGTTTGTTTATTTAAATCAATGACACGTCTGCATCCCTAGGGCCTCTGGGAGGAGTGAAGAACCTGCAGGTTACCGATCCCACCATGACTTCACTGAACGTGAAATGGGACCCCGCTGACGGTGCTGTTCGCCTCTATAAAGTCTTCTTTGTTCCAACTGCTGGTGGACGAGAGGAGATGGTGAGCCTCTTACGCCTTTATTTTAAATGCCATCGGGAGCAGTTGGGTTCAGCACAAACTAGAAGTACACGAGTACATTTATTGCAGTGTGTCCCTCAGAGCTTCCCCCACTGTCTTAGTTAATATGGAGTAAAAATCTATGTAATTGGTCATCTTCTACATTTTTAAAATGTTGATAAGCCAAAAATGTTTTGTCCATAGGAACAAGTTCCAACTGGAACCACCGCCATCACCCTCCGTAACCTTACGCCTGACACACAGTACGCAGTGTCAGTGCTGCCTGTGTACCCAGCCAGGGAGGGCAAACGCCAGACTGAAAATGGAAAGACATGTAAGTCTTTTTGATTTTTAGCTACATGTGAAAACACCGTACAACTACTCAAACACTGCATAAAACACAGTTTCTAACAACTAGACTTATTTCACTATGAGATCGCATTGGTATTTGTGAGCTCATCGTGAACCGCGCATAGACAATACTGTTTTGCCTCATGGACTTGATGTGACGGCACGTTTTCCTCTTGCAGTGCCTCTGGGTGGGGTGGGCACCATGACAGTCACCAACCCAACCATCACCACTCTGACAGTGAACTGGAGTCCAGCTGATGGCAACGTTCAGGGATACAAAGTGATTTATTCGCCTGTAGATGGAGGACTGGAGATTGTGGTGAGCGTTGCACTTCTTTGTGCGCAGTTACGTTAATATCTGTGCATATACAAAGCTTTAAATCCTGAGTTAAAGACCAGATTACTGTATATTAGCACTTGAAAGAGTCATGGCAAAGTATTTAAAGCACACCTCTGTGAGACTTTGAAATCTGCTTTCTGTCAAGCACTTAGTTGACAGGCAAATAAGGTAAAGAAAAAAAACATTTCAAAAGAAATGTGTGATCAAACCTCTCAGCAGGGATTTAGTGATGTCAAAGATGTTGACATGATAATTCCAGCCTACGCAGGCCACGCCAGTGCGACTTAATCTTTGTAGCAGTGTGGATCATTCCATGCTTTGTTTGTGTTTGTGGAGGATAAGTATGTGTCAATCCTGCAAATCCGACACAAGTACTGTATGAGGTGCTTCAGTGCTTTACAGGCGGCCTAAAAGCTAATGTGGTAAGTGGAAGACCATTTAATAACGGCTTCCTCTACTCCTTCACAGTTTGGTGTGACTTTTAGCTTTAGTGGATTTATTTTAAAAGCAGTGACGACAGATTTTACCTGGACCACCAGCTAGTTTTGGTTATAAACGGTGAGAATTGTCAATTATAAGCGTTGTATGATTAGGATTATTTGGTATTCAAATATGTTACAAGTCAAGAAAGTAAATTGCACCAAATTCACCACTCAGTGGTGACATATTACTTGTCCAATTTAACATAATGACACTTGACTCCATGGCTCCATGTCAGCTGAGCAGTGATAACAAACTAACAGGCTGTGCTGGTGCCTGAGGGGAATGTTTTTGTCCTTTCACTTTAAGGTCAAAAGTCAGAGTTCTTAGAGTCGTTTGGAGTTTGCTTGTTGATAGAATGCAGCTCCTCTAGACACTTGTGTTCACCTGTTTATGTACTTGCAGGAGCAAGTGTCTGAGAGCACCACCAAAACGGTTCTGGATAAGCTCTTACCAGATACTCGATACTCCGTCACAGTGGTTCCTGTATATGCTGAAGGAGATGGACCCAGCCTGTCTGACACCGGCAAGACCAGTGAGTAATTTGGGCCACAGAATGATTTAAATGCAGTTACACTTGACCAATTTACGATAAATGAGAGGGAGACGTATGGGCAGATAAACTTGGAGACAGGAAAACTATGTGTCAACAATCTGTCATCTACGGTAATACACCAGGTGACCAACTCAGAACTAGCTTGAAAATGATGATTCTGTGAAAGATTACTTTGTCACAACTATCCCTGTTAGACTAAGTAACCTTCCACAATGAAGTTGTGGACACTAACCTGAGATCCAAACGTAAGACATTTAACCTGTTGTGTATTTTCTCAGAGCCCCTTGGTTTCGCAAGGAACCTGCAAGTTACTGATCCCACCACCAGCACTCTCAACGTACGTTGGGACCCTGCCGAGGGGAACGTACGGGAATACATTGTGATCTGGGTCCCAGCTGCCGGAGGAGAGCAGGATGTGGTAAGACAGCATTTTTCCTCTTACTTTATTGTTCTTGCATTTTTACATTACAATTTACATGGCCTTCTATCATTAGCAATGGCCTGATGACAAATTGAGATATCTCCCAAGTGTGAACAATGGAGACTTGTTTAGGCGGGAGGCAGAGGGATTCACTACTTCAAAAGGGTACTTCAAAATGCATGGATATTGCGTGTTCAGACTCGAAATCTGGAAAATCAAAGGTAATGATGCTGATTCTCCAGCAGAACTAGAAATGAGTAAACACACAAAGATACGTAAAAATAGACAAGACATTTCACCAATTCCACTCAATTCATTAATTGATTCAATATGAGTATCATCTGAAGCAGAAACATAACCTGCAGATGGTTGCTGTCTTCAGACAGCCATTTGGCAGGTAGACAGGCATCCCTCTTAGGCACGTTGGCCCATCACGTAAAAGGGTACATCTCAAAGCAACTGTTTGAATAACCCTGTAGGCTACAGAGGAGCACCACCAAAACACTTGAGGTTCTGAGGTTTTGTACATATAAGATATTTTCATCATCTATCCCTCTTTATTGTTTTCTCCTTTGTCACCAGTCCTCTATTGTCTCTGATATTGTGTGTCCAAATTTACCGTGCTTGGAATAATTAGACTGTGACGTCTTCCAGTCTGTGTCTCTCTCCCTCTGCCAAAGCCACATTTCTTTTTCCACTTTTCTCCAAATCTCAATGCTCATACAGTCTAACTTTGTTTCACCTCTCTTCTACTAGGACCAGGTGTCTGGAACCACCACCTCCACTGTCCTGAAGAACCTTGACTCCGACACAGAGTACACTGTCACCGTGGTGCCTGTTTACCACGAGATGGAGGGAGAGTCCAAGTCTGCTAACGGGAAGACAAGTGAGTCCAGCTTTGTTCATAAACTTGATGAACATTATATCTATCCCATATAACAGCCATCGTTCTAAATGTGGATACAAAGTGGACTGAGGGCTTTTATCTTCGTACTTCTTCCTACATATGGACATGAAGTGGAACTTGTGGTCTACCAGTAGCACGCTTAAAGCTCTGCTGAAGAGAAACGTTTGCACAGATGTCTATTTTTTGTCATCTTCTGTTCCCTCAGATCCTTTGGGTGGAGTTAAGAACTTGAAAGTCGTTGACCCAACCATCAACACTCTGACCGTGCGCTGGGATCCTGCTGTAGGCAACGTACGAAACTACAAAGTCTTCTACACAGCTGAACCAGATGGAGAGGAACGGATGGTACGACTTCTCATCATAAACTGCTTGATGTTCTGAAATGCACCACATGATGTGTTCCATGATGGTCCACTGACTCCATACTTCCACTGTACTCTGACGCTTCCAATTTTCTGTTAAACTTGAACATGTAAACAATGAACATGAACAGTGAGCATGCTAGAAATGTAGTATAAAAAGACAGAGGAGATTTCTTCTGATAGAGACTTGCACATTTCCTTTGAGCAGGAGATGGTCTCAGGAGGGACCACCAGTACCGTGCTGAGGAACCTGAACTCCGATACAGTCTACAATGTGGCTGTTGTCCCAGTTTACCCAGATGTGGACGGCATCCGTCAAGAGGAGAAGGGAAAGACAAGTGAGTGAATTACGACTAATGTGGAGATATACAGACAAGTATGTTAAAATGCTCAACACTGAGCCCGGTTGAGATCCTATGGAAGTGGGTTGAGATGTTTTGACAGAGCTCATTTATCACATCTGTAAATACACTTTTAGCAGTGTTTTATCCCACAAGTATGTTAGATGGGTGGAGTTAAACTGCGGGGATCATATGGTTTGAGGATTTGACGTAAGTACTGTCAAACTGTGAGGGAGACTTCAAATGAACGTAGCAACTCCAGGCATCCGCTTTCTGAACCAAATCCAAATCACACCTCACAACTTGTTATTTGACAGCAGTTCGCAAATATCAAAAAATATAATTTCAAAGTATACACTATTCATAATCATCCCTCATACTTTTTGGTTCATACTCATCAGCTAAAAAAGTCACTTTGCTCATAATGGGTTAAAATGGAAATCAGCTTTGTCTTGACCTCCACATTGCAAGTTGAAGCGGATCGTCAGGATTATTTACAACAACAATTTCTCGACTACAGTTCCACCTATGGCCCAGGATGTAAAGCTTATGGTGTCTTTCAGGACCGCTGGGTGGGGTGAAGAATCTGCAGGTGACCGACCCCACCATCAACTCCCTGAGGGTCCGCTGGGAGCCAGCAGAAGGTGACGTGAGGCAATACCAAATCATCTACGTCCCTGCGGGTGGGGGACCTGAGGCCCAGGTACCTTTACATTCTCCATACAAACAAATCACACTGCTACTCACTGGTTCAGCACACTTTGACACACTTTTTTAACCCCTGACGATGACACAACAATGTGTCATGATAACGAAAGTCATATCTCCATGTGTATGCATCCGCTGATGTGAGCTGTGTTTTTGCTTTTGTAGACTCAGGTGTCTGGAGCAACAACAAACACGGTGCTACGAGAACTGAAGCCTGACACCGAGTACAAAGTGACTCTGGTCCCCATTTACACAGATGTGGAAGGGAAACGAATGTCTGAGAATGGAAAAACAAGTGAGTTTCACCAATGTAGAATTCTAGACGCTTTGAAAGTCAGTTAAGGTTGCCAATCTAGAGAGTTTTGCTGCGTAGAGTTTATTGTTGTGCTGTGCACATGACATTGACGATGACAGGTATTTTCACCTGGATTGAGAGATTAGACAGTTGATGAAAAATTAAACGCAATTGCCAGAAATTCAGAATGCTTCCCTCTGTAATACATGTCAAGAACGTGCAGGTAGTGTAACAAAATGAGCCATTTGTAAGTAGCATTAAAACCAACCTACTCATCATGTCAGAAAGGAGTTTTATGAGGCAAATTGGTAAGGCAAATTATTAGGGATGTCCGATATTGGCTTTTTTGCCGATATCCGATATGCCGATATTGTGCAACTCTCAATTTACCGATACCGATAACAGCCGATACCGATATATGCGCCGGTAAACGCTTCAGGAGCGCATAGGCACTATTTCGGTGTAACGCAAGCATTATTTTATTTTCATCGGTTTTTATTTTATCGGTTTTATAGCAAAAAAATCCGATACCGAAATTAAATATCATTAAACAGAAAATTAAACATCTCTACAAATTATTGATGTCTGAGTGAAAAGATAAGAAAGTATCATGTCCGAGTGTCAACACATTGTGGAGAACTTGTGCAACAGGTTGATTTGATTTGCACTTGAAGAGGTTTGGAGCACCTGTGGTAGTCTTCCATCACAGAGACAGAAGTTGAGTTAAGGCGGTATGTTTTGCGCTGACTCTCTGACCTGCCCTGAAGAGGCAAACTTCACAGCTGCCGCCCCAGAAGGATCAAAGCAAAGTTCAGCGTGATGCACTCCTGGGTTTAACTCACACAGGAAATCAACAATCAACTAATGGCTTCCTCTTGTTGTTTTGTCAGAGGCTCTGGGTGGTGTGAAGAACCTGAAGGTCACAGATCCAACAACCAGCTCCCTGAAGGTGCAGTGGGAACCAGCAGAAGGCAATGTTCGGCAGTACCGTCTCTTCTATGTACCAGCTGCTGGCGGCGCTGAGGACATGGTGCGATCATTTGATCATTTGTAACTGTAACCTTTAAATTTTTTGTTTACATTTTCTAATTGCTCCTTGAAAAATATCGAGGTCAGGTTTGATGTAGCGGGAAATGTGTAATTTCTTGAAATTTTTCCCTGGGTTCAAGTGTTTAAACGGTTTTTGCCGCTGTGTGTGAGCAGGAGCAGGTTTCTGGTGGAACCACCAACACTGTACTGAGGAGCCTGCTCTCAGACACAAAGTACACAGTGACAGTGGTCCCAGTCTACCCAGAGGGAGAAGGTCTGCGCCAGTCTGACAAAGGAAAGACACGTAAGTCATCCATCTCTGTCTGTCTTGTGATACTGTGTATTGTTATATTGTTGTAGTGTTTCCAAGGTTGAACAGCGCAGGTGTTCAGGTATTTCTTCACATACCATTCTTTGGTGTCTGCAATTATAATTGTGCTCTTGAACTCTAGATATCTAAATGTACGGTTTATCCACAGGAGTGTGTAAGTCTATTCGGTTGTGCTTGTTTGAAGGGCTTGTAGGTGTGTTCACTGCCTGTGGATTTGCTGATTTAGACGTTGTAATTTAGATAAAGGTACGTCAAACCCTGGAGAAAGACATGTTCTCAGGTACCCAAAGTTCTCCACTGTGGAAACATGACAGTGTGAGAGTTATTGTGTCCGATCTTTCTGAAAGTGTGTGACCTCCTGTCAGCTCAGTTTGGATGTGTGAATGTGTCTCACAGAAAAATAACTCCCACAATCATGGACACACAATGGGGTAGCTTGCAACCGATGAATGGAATATCCCATCGGATCGTTTGAGAACTGGAGGGTTCCACTGCGGGACTGTTAAGATTGATGAGAACTAGTGGCTGTTGAACCTCCCTTGAGCAAGACGTGTCTCTTCCAGTGGAGAGAGGTGAAAGGTCACAGTTTTATGTAGCAGCTGCCTGTGACCGGAAGATGGATAACAGAGCCCGAATGGCTTTTAGTGCAATAAATGATACATGTTTATACATCTGTGTCTCAAGATAGATGAGTGTTATTGTCCCAAAGTGAACTTGAATGTGTCTCCCTACCACCTCAAAGCTTGGAAAACTATCATATCTTATCAGTATATTGTTGTAGACACTATCTTGTTGATCTTTTGTGATCAGTGTATGGAACGGACCAAACTTGCATATTAAGTTACTGTGGGATTCTCTCCTTTCAATGATTGCTAGCCCCACATCGGTCTTGTATAATGTGGTTATGCGGTTCAGGACTAAGGAGTAAATGCTACAGATTGGATCCACCTTATATAAGAGACAGAGAGCTGAACTTAAGGCAAAGACTTTTCCATAGTTTTGCTGAAACAGCTCATTATGTGTCTGCCCTTGTGGTTTTGCGTCCAGTTGCGCACATTAGCTTCCATTTCTGCTTTCCTGGCTTGTTGTGCATAGTCAGCGTCAATGTTTAATTGGAACACTGTGATACCTGTGGAACGTCACAGCGTGAAGGTGCTCATTCCCAGAGCAGCTGTGGGCAAGTGGGATGCCAGGCATTCCTCCTCGCGTCTCGTTTCTTCGCTGTCTCCGTCTGTTTGTCTAAGCCCGTCACTGAATGCTTATCCAGATGTGGAGCATTTGATTGGCGGCGAGCTGTAAAGATATTTGTGGTGGATGCAGTGGTTGCGGATGTCCACAAGCTTCACAGCAGCTGCCTGAGCAGACTTCACGAGTTAGACTTGGTGATGATTTACTGATTTTCTAATAGATGGAAAATGCTCCACAAATCTTTGTAGTTGTTCTTCTCACTCTCGAAATAACATCTTAATATTTTGGCACTGGTGACGTCAAGTTTGCATAGGCACCCTGTCAGTGCTGTATTTAGCGCAGGTGGTCCCTTCCAGAAGTTTGCTAAATTTATTTCTTATTTGCCACTTAAGAATTGATTTAATGTCAAAGTAAACTGAGGTGATGGCAGGTCATGATGTTGTTGGATAACGAAACATACGTTATTATCATCTTTTTACAGGATTTGTGAAGTAATTGCACTCGCAGGGCTTTATCCTTATCTCACATTCAGTCTATTTTTTATTGGTCTGAAGCTCCAAATACCAGGGGAACATGCACATCTGTTTTGTTTTAAAGGGAAGTAGGTCTATTTCATAAAAGCAGAACTGTGCAGCTCCTGCTGCATTCAGCATTTCAGCTCCCATCATAGGTAGACTGGGTTACATCTCATCACCAGGAATCTCAGTTAACCTGTAATTTTGGGGGGAAAAAATATCTCAACCAATATTTTTGCTTGCTTGCATTTCCCACATGTGGTGATCAAGCAGTGTGACAGCAACTGTGTATTTTCCACTAAATAAAGGCAGATTTTTAAGAAATGCTTTCCCACACTCCCTCATCAGTCCACAGATATGTGAATGGTATAGGGGGAAATGTCTTTGTTTTGTATTGCCCAGATGGAATAATATCTAATCTTCCTCATAAGCTATTCTTAGCAATTTGTTAATCACGATTGAGGATGTTTCTCTAAATGCTCCAAGGTTGTATCCAACCTTGGATTTCATTTTCAGAAAAGTCTCCCTGGACTTCCATCCAGCTCCTTTTGTTACATGGTGGTTCTGTTGTTTCAGTCTATGTTAACATGACCTTAAACTGGAAAACCTCTCTGTTCACTTTCTCTTGACCTTTGTTACCCCCACAGTCCCACGCACTCCACCCAAGAACATCCAGGTGTACAACCCCACCCCCAGCAGCCTGAACGTGCGCTGGGAGCCTGCCGCAGGCCAGGTCCAGCAGTACAAAGTGGCTTATTCCCCACTAAATGGAGTCGGGAGCAGCGGATCGGTGAGCATAATCCTAAAGCTGTGCAATACACAGCTCACCCTTTTGCCCATGAAAAGAATGTTGCACAGACATCTGTGCAATGGTCACAATTTATCATGTATTCAACACTATTGGAAAGGGGTTTGACTCTGATGTAGTCCCATCAGCAATGATTCCCTGCATAGATGCAGAGGTTTGGATCAGTGCAATAGGATTGAATTATACACTCAATGTTTGGTATTGCTGATACTGGAACCATCAGGAGGAGATCAATTGTTAGATGCTACTGAGCTCTTTCTGCAAGGAACTCTGTTGTCTTTGCTGACAAACTGAACAATATCAAGTGCCACTTTGTGGAACTGTGACAATATGATGAGCTCATCATGTGCACATCTTCATTTATTTGTGCTAATTTTGCCATCAATTGTCCCTCAGCAAACACATTTGTGGCTCTGTGGCTTTGCTTTAATTTGGTAGAGCAACAATGAGCTCAATCTTAACCATTGAGATTATTGCTCCCCTCAGAAGGACACAGCTTTCCAGAAATGACTTGCACAAAGTAAGTTATTCATCGTGTTTTACAAGGACAGCAGCCAATCTGCTGGCCTCGCTGCAGAGTTTGGTGGAGATAATTGACCCCCATCCAGCAGTTGCGGACACGCTTCCAGTTGTTAGATGTCAACCACTGCGCAGTCCTGGAGGACCCTCTGCTGTTTTCCAAGTTGCAATGTGCCAAAGTGTTGGGTCCAGTCCTCTCTGACAGATTGGATGTGTTTTAACCCAAAAATGAGTTCACCCAGCAGATGTATTTCCCATGATGTAATCCCACAGCCTTTACAGCCCATGAACTGCTAGCAAGCAGAGGATATACAGTATGCTGTGGTAATCCTGGAGACATGAGGCAGCTTGCAATCACTTGTTCTTGGGAGCCACGCTGTGCCGCGTGTCAAAACCTGCTGTCCCAAAGATAAAACCCCTCACTCACCGGTCGCTTCCTCACGCTAACTGTTTACCAGGCGGTCCACTCACTGAATGAATGATTTGTTTGGTTTCTTAGTTCCCAGGGATTTGTTAGTGTTTCGGGACAACTTTGGCAGCGGAATGCCTGGGAAATAACTGGATGTGGGAAGAGCAGTGAGGTCACTATGTATATTATCACTGCCAAAGCCGTGTCTCATTCACGAGGAGGCTCATTTGAATAGTCAGCGCCACCTGACTGCCGCGATCTCTATGACTTGACACCTTGACTTCTTCTCCAAAGGTCCTAGTCCCAGGAAGTATTAACAACGCCTTCCTGGACAATCTCATCCCCGACACCCCGTATTCCATCGATGTCTCGGCTATGTACGCCGACGGCGAGGGATCAGCTGTCACTGGCGACGGCAAAACATGTAAGACCAAAAGCGATCCAACATGTGGAGAGCAAACAAATGACTCAGTCAATCACGGCTTTTGTTGACAGTGAGTCACGCGTGTGTACACAATGAAAGCCGACCAGAGGAACAATCCACATACAATTGAGCATATGTGTGCATGCAGCTTGTGTGTAGTTGCTGATTATCGTATTTATGTTGCAGTGCCTCGCACTGGTCCGAGGAACATGCGCGTATTTGACGCAACCACCAACTCCCTGACCATTGGCTGGGATCACGCCGAGGGGCCTGTAAGGCAGTACCGGATCTCCTTCGCACCCATGGCTGGAGACCCCATCACCGAGTTTGTGAGTGGAGACATCAGCATTTGTCATTTCTCCAATTAGAACTCGCTTGGTGGTCTCAGCAAGAACGAAATTTCACTCTACACACTCTGTAAAAGTAGCACTTGTGAAAATTAAAATCCAACTAGTTTTCATGAGATTAATGACACAACAACGGAAGCTATCGTCAGCAATTTTAAGTCTACTATAGTAGTAATTATGACAAATTAGCCATGTTTGGGCCATTCCAAATGGTTTTAATTAACTGGGGAGAAGATTGCAACTCCCACTTGCTGTGATGTTGCCTCCAAACTATGCGCTGAAGTCATGTTTGAGAGTTTTTTCGGTATGTTTAGGTTATGCATTACTGATTAATGTGAGTAATTACAGGCTCCATTAAACAAACACCGTATTTCAGGACGTTATTATTAGAGCTAAATAATGCCTTGGACCAGTGTTAGAGGTTTGTGGTCCAGATGTGTTCCCCGTGATGCTTGTTAGCGAAGCACCTGCTACATATGAGTCAGCTAATAACGCCAGAGGGATGTCATGAAAGAATATTACTGGACTGCTGGGACAGACCAGAGGACCTATAACCAATTATACACACAAGCCATTATCATAATCAAACATCTGTGATGGCATGGCGGAGCGCGCACACATTTTGCATTCTTTTCCCAGCCTTCATCGAGACATGGGCCTCCTCTCAGGAGCATAGAGTGTTGCATTTTGTTTTATCATCGCAAACTTTCCCTGCAACATTCCCTGTCATTTTTATTTGATTCCTTTGATCATAACCGAAAGCGTTGACTGACGTGTGTCCTTGTCCATAGGCTGTGGTGCCTGGCAACAGAAACAACGCCATGCTGACCAATCTGCTCCCAGACACGCCGTACAACATCACAGTGGATGCCGTCTATGCCGAGGGGCCTGGAGGGTCCCTGAATGGAAATGGGCGTACAGGTAAATATGGCAGCCAGTGATTAACTCTGACACACAGCTGATAATTCTAATGTTTCCTGACTGAAATGCGTGAAAAAGTATTTGAAACCCAGACTCCCCGGTTCATATCTGCAGCCTTCCATGACCGGCTTCTCTTTTGCCAAGTGTATTTAACAGAACTCAGCACATTCCTGTCTCCCCCCTCCATAATCAGTTGCACAATCTGTGTATTTCATCAGTTACAGGCATCGCTGCTTGAGCTAGACTTCTGACAGTGAGATTACAAGAAAATAATACATCGTCCACAGCAAACTAGATTTACGTGAACACAGACATCTTTTATACAAACTTTAACACCATTTTCTGCTTCAGTGCACAACTTGCTGGTTTGGTCGTTTCTGCATCTGTATTTTTCTCCAGATCTCTACGAGATGCGACTGGCGAACACTTCAGATTTTATCACTCAGACCCTCTCACCAGATTGCAGAGCTGCAGTTTAGGGTTGTCTCAGTAAAAAGGAAAGCTGGATACCAACGTAAACAGTGGCAATCTGCGTTTGAAGGATGAGTGTAAACCATGGGGATTTCAGTCACGGTTACTGCTGGCATCGCTCGTACAAACAATGAGAAGCTGGAAAAAGTATTGTTTTCCCTCGCACTTTTAAGATAACTCTTCAAGGGAGCATTATACTCGGGAAAACTCAACTTTGTTATCAGAAGTTAGTGAGGAGCTATCATTTTTCCAGCTTTTAGCCCTCTCAATTGGAAGAGCTACAGAAAAAAATGTCATGTCATCTTGAAGATTGTCTTGCAAAGAAAAAACTTTTTTTTTGAGTGACTCTGAAATGACTTGTGTTCTGTCACAGTGGGACTTCTGAGCCCGAGGAACCTTCGAGTCTCAGATGAATGGTACACACGTTTCAGAGTAGCCTGGGACCCCGTTCCTGCTCCTGTTCAGGGATACAGAGTCTTCTACACACCTGAAGGTCAGCAGTCAAACCCAGTCCAGCATGGTTCCAACAGAATTCCTGTTTGTGACGTGATCGCAACAATGCAAATACTGTACTTCCAAACAATACAGAACAAGTGAGAAACTTGACACTGTAGACCAAGTGGAATAACTGGTCCTGTATTCTCTATTCAGGCAAAGATGAGCCAATCGATCTCTTTGTGGGTGATGTCAGCTCCTCTACTCTGCATCACCTGCAGCCCGGAACCACGTATGATGTGAAAGTGGTGGCTCAGTACACAGGCGGCGTGAGTGGGCCTCTGGTGGGACAGGGAACAACTCGTAAGTATGATGCGCTGTAAAAGTCACCCAAGAAATATAATGGAGCTTTTTCCAATTCGTAGGATCCTCCGAATCGAAGGATCAATTATCGAAAATGTTATTAATAAAATCTGTGTTCATCATGGGATAATTGAATTTTTGTGACCATCTGAACTCACAGTTGATGCGATACAGCTCAGCTCAATCCAACTCTCAATTAAGTTGAATCATATTATTGATAACAACAAACTACTATTGATAACAACAAACTACTTTTGTTTTCCAGTCTTCTTGAATGTCACCAACCTTGAGACCTACAACATCGGCCATGACAAGTTCTGCATCAAATGGTCTCCTCACAGAGCCGCCACCTCCTACCGCATCAAACTCAACCCAGTGGACCGTAAGTCTTCATCTTGTTTCATAGTACGCAGCAAAAAGCTCAAGCAAACTGCTAATACACAGATTCAAGAAGAGGCAACACCTCGACAATGTGCCTGAAATTCAATTTTAAGCAAGCAATGTTGAGAATTTCTGCAGAGAAACACATCTGTGCCTTTGTACTCAAAGCTCTCAGTGTAGTGCATGTTCACGGCTGAACATTGATAGGAGGTGACTGGTGCGAGGCAAGGCGCGTTGTAAAAAGTGCCGTGAGTCTCTTAGCAGATGTTTGTGCGCATAGATGAGAAGATCACGCTGATGAGATCATCTGCAGAGCCGGGACACTGCCGGTCTCAGCCTTCACAGCTTTCAGCAGACATGCATAGCTTAGCTTTGACTTGCAGTGATCCCGTCTCGCTCGGTTTACCCTCAGACTGTTTGCATTCAATCTTGCTCTCCATGTGATTATTATTTTAGAGCAGGATGCAACTTTTGGCTGGGATTGAAAGCATCCGACCACCAAAGCTTTAATTGCATGTCTGTCTGTAAAGATTACATCCTTTTTAATTAGGGGCCTTTGAATCGCATCTGGTTTGTATTCTCACGTGATGCGGGCTGTAGAACACAGAAACGAGGAAGCAGTATCGCCTGAAAATCTCCATGGTAATATGGTAATCATTACCTGTCAGGCCCCCCGGTGTCAGCTTGCCAGAACAAATATTAGTCAGCTAGCGTGACACAGACGGTGTGGTAACCGCCAGCTGCCGACGAGGAACCCCTCAGCCTGAGAATCCAGAGACCTTCTAGCTAAAAGGAAGCAGAGGGTGCTTTCAAGCCAGCAGTTTAGTCAACTGTTTGTTCCCGAGTTGAAATGCAAACAACGACAGTGGCGAACTGAGTAAGTGGCGATGAGGGACTCTTCGAGGGAGTACGTGACGCTGCCTAAAAAGGCCGTCCATCGGTGCGTCATAGATATTTCCTGCATGTCTGAAATATTAGAAAGTCTCTGCAACGCACACTCGCTCAAATTTCCAAGAAACACCACGTGCATGTCGTATTTTAGGGCTCAAATTCTCTCAGGTCTAGCTGAGATGTTTTTGGGATTACATTGTATCAACATGGCTCCATAAAAATCCACGTGCGCCTTTGCTCTTGATTTATAAGCGCCGCTGTTTTGTTTCAGTAGCTTTTAGGGAAAGGTTACGCGTAGTCTGAGAAACATCTCATGCGAAGTGTGGCCGATCAAACCCTGTTGACATTACAGAGCTTCTTCTGAAACCATTACATCATCTGAGGGTCTGAGGGATGCTCTCATCTGACACAAAATGACGAGATTATGTCCACACATTCCTTCCCCACAGATGAGGAACCCTGAGACTTAGTGATAGCTGTCCGTGGCAGCTGTCTCAGCAATAAACAGGCTTTGTTTGTTTGTGCGTGCCGGAGCAGACATTGTAAATACGAAACTCACAATTCACGCAATCTGTCATTCTTTAGTCGCGTCTCTGATGTAAACATCTCGGTTGAAAGGTCAGAGGGCAGGATCACAGACTTTTTTTGCAATTTAAAGGTCACACAAGGTCACACAAAGAAACACAAGACGAGAGACGATGTAGAAAACGCTTAGTTTGATGTTTCTTGCCAAAGTGACTAAGGAAAAGAAGTGAGGCTGTTTGGTCGGAGTCAAATCTTTATGGGTTTGTTGTACTGCTTGTGTGAAAAAAAGGCATCTTTGTAGGCCCTTTGAGTGTTTCAAGGAATTCAATGCAGAACACTACAGCTGTAAACAATCCAAACCTCTGCTGGAGGGAGGATTTTATCACTTTGTAAATCGCTTGAGAGTCTTTTTTAACTTTAATATGTGTGACCTCTGTTGTACACAGCATTCAGTATCACAGAAAGGCCCAGATATTCCATAAAACCTGTTTTATTCTCATTTAAATGTTATGTTCCTTGAATTCTCTGTGACGCAGCGTCCAGCAAGGGACAACACGAGATCACCATCCCTGCCGGCCAGCCTCAGTACTGCTTCGATGGCCTCTCTCCCGACGCTCTCTACACTGCTACTGTCTTTGTTCAGACGCCAAACCTGGAAGGCCCCGGGGTCAGCACCCAGGAGAGGACATGTAAGCAAAACCGTCTGTGATCCACCGCCGTCTGCTTTGTTTTGCTTCACACTCCGAGCTGGTTGTCTGCGAGGAAGACATTTATCATAAATGATGAATCCCTGTCTACAGGCATGTAGTCCTTGTGTCTTTAATCACGGTGAAGAATTGTTCTGCTGGGTAACATGCAACTTCATTGTTTTTTTTTTTAATCCTCAAGTGGTGAAGCCCACTCCAGTTCCAACAATGCCACCAACTCCAACGCCGCCACCCACCATCCCGCCAGCGTGGGCAGGTGAGTTTTACATGACACCCACCAATCTTACCACCTGATTGCTACTTTTTGCTATTTATTTATTTATTTATTTATTTATTTATTTTTATTTTTATTTTTATTTTTATTTTTATTTTTATTTTTATTTTTATTATTACTTTATTTTTGCTAGCTCAACGAGACTTCCAGTAAAATCGTCTATCCCAGGGGTCACCAGGTAGCCCTCAAGGACCTATGGAGTAGCCCTCATTGCCTAGTCTAAGACTAGCAACAATCTTTAAGGAATCTTCATTGAGAGTTTATTTTTGAATTATTGTCTCTGAGTGAATTATGATGGTTCATAAATACTGTGTAGAGCTATACATAAGTTGAAAGTGAGGGTTAGGGTTAGGGTTATCAACCTCTGAAAAAATGAGGAAATTCGTCACAAGTAGCCCCTTTGTGTCACTCAGGGTACTGTAAGTAGCTCACAGTGCCAAAAATGTTGATGACCCCTGGTCTATCCCAAGATTGCTTAACCCGTCAGCATATGAGATAACGTATGAAGTCTGCATTGAATGAGCTGAATTTTTCTTTGAAGCCCCAGCCCAATTGGAAATTGCTAGACACCTCGAGTCTTGCCGGTACGAAGTTAAACACATAGTCGCTCAGGAAGAGCGGTGTGCCAGCAGCGAACTAATGGCTGCCACA
>OMPJ01015450.1:0-25856 GCA_900312935.1 Carapus acus | reverse complement strand
CGGGAGGCATCCGGTTTAGATGCCCGAACCACCTCAGCTGGCTCCTCTCGATGTGGAGGAGAAGCGGCTCTACTCTGAGCTCCTCCCGGGTGGCAGAACTCCTCACCCTATCTCGGAGAGTGCGTCCCGCCACCCTACGGAGGAAACTCATTTCGGCCGCCTGTACCCGAGATCTTGTCCTTTCGGTCATGACCCAAAGTTCATGACCATAGGTGAGGGTAGGAACGTAAATCGACCGGTAAATCGAGAGCTTTGCCTTGCGGCTCAGCTCCTTCTTTACCACGACGGACCGGTACATCGACCGCATCACTGCCGCCGCTGCGCCGATCCGTCGGTCGATCTCCCGCTCTATTCTACCCTCACTCGTGAACAGGACCCCAAGATACTTAAACTCGTCCACTTGAGGCAGGATCTCGTCTCCGATCCGGAGGGTGCTAACCACCCTTTTCCGGTCAAGAACCATGGCCTCCGATTTGGAGGTGCTGATTTTCATCCCCGCCGTCTCGCACTCGGCTGCAAACCGCCCCAGCGCACGCTGGAGGTCCTGGTCACAAATTCTATTTCAATTTCAATTCAATATCAATTCAATTCAATTCAATTCAGTTTCAGTTCAATTTGATTCAGTTCAGTTCAATTCAAATCAATTTTATAAATGCAGCTCTTTGGGCTGTTCTTTCTCAGGTTTTCTCCCATTCACCTCTTGTCTTCTCTAAATTTCCTTATTCGGTAGATCAATGGATCAATAAAATACCTACCTCCCTACACATGTTCTTATCTTTTGGAAAACAATGAAGACTTATGTAGCTGTTTTTGTTGCCTTTTCAGGGGAAGTTGCAACAAAATGCAGAGCAGTGTGGCATTGTTTACTCGATTTTCAGGGGTAAACAACACTTAACCAGTAACTATGAGTGCCATTTTACTTCACCACTCAGAACGCATTGCAAATGATGCACAGATAAAATAATATTGACCGCTGCAGGTCAAAAAGGTAATAAAATATTTTCAAAGTAATGAGAAGCAAGGTGACAATGTGGGGTATGGGAGGACACAATTCCTGTGAGGAGTGACAAGGCAGATGTCCAAAATTCACCACACATGCACTTTAATCCAGGTGCAGCAAACGGGATCAGGCAGGCAAGACAGGCAGGGAAAAGGCGAGAAAAATCATCCAATCTTGTAAGATTTACATAACCCATCAAGACACAGAGGGCAAGCAATTAAATCCAGTAACCAGTATTTGTAAAGTTAGGGTTTTATACCCACTCAGTTTTACACACATTGTTTTGCACACAATTTCTCAACTTTGTTAATTGTCGCACCAAAAGCATTGAGGCAGAGGAAGTCCTATTTGTGTGGCAATTACATTAACTATAGTTAGTGGGTTGGTATTTACCTGCCTCTGTCCCACCTAGCTTTTAAGTCTCCAAAGTTCGATAAATTCTTGCATTATGTTATACATAATTTTCACTGTTGCACCTGCTCTGAAGCACCTTTCTATAAACAGTGCGAAGATGTGAGCAAAGTCTGTAGTCCTTTGGTGCACCGTACAGATGCAGCACACTCTCCACAACGAAACACAACGGTTTATTCTCTGTTTTTCTATATATGGAATTCAGTTGTACCTAAACACTCTCATGCTAAGAAAACCCTTACGTCCCTTATCCAATCATTGACATGAAGGTTTGGGATACACTGGAAGGGTCAGTGGAAATCAGGAGTCTTACACATGATACTTGCCTGGCAAGATGTGCCCTCTGTCCCATTGAGTTCAAAGGCAAAGGTGTGAGGATAACTGAAAATTCCACTTTCCAAAGCCACAGGTGCTGAGCAGGCTGTCATTAGACACAGTGGCATGGCTTGGCCTGGTCAAGGAAAGCACAGCTTGAACCTCACGCTCGCACATCTCCAAATTTACTCCTATCACATCCATGACCTGAGGGCACTGAAGATTTTTTGTTATTTTTATGCTCGTTCCTCAAAAAGGATCTTAGTTGCCACAGTGTAAGAAAGCATTTGTGGAGCACCAATAGAGTGAAGAATGGAGATAAGCACTTAATTTTACTAAAGGAGATTGAACCTCCTTCCCGACTCACAAATCTCATTCTCTCATTACCATCATTGTCAAAACGAAACCTGAAAAGTGAGGTATGCCGTATTTGAATTTCCCTCCTTTCTCTAGTCTAGACAGTCACATTGGGTGTAAAATTTTGTCATGGGCACACATTTCAAGTCTGTCTCCATCTAGTGTTATACATCGGTAAAATCACAAAGCAACTAAATCATTCTCTGAAATAGGTACTGGTATGCATCGATACATATCACATCAATCAGTACAAACAGTACAATTCATACTTTTGCCAAATGCATATCTGTAATCAGTGCTGTTCAAAATCATTGAAGGGGCAGAAAAGTTGTCAATCACCACATCATTATAAAACCACTTATACAGAGTGTCCAAATAGAGAAAAGTATGCATGACTTAGTTGTGTATCAAGTTCAGTCCAGCACATCTTCGCAAGGAATTAATATTGTTAATTTTTTTTTCCTTTTTTATTTTTTTTGCTTCACTGTCAGTTGTCTGTATTCCAGACAGACCCGCTTTCCATTGTAACACAGCAGACAGGAGATTTACCCCCACAGTGCAGCTATTGGAAAAACATCAGGGAAAACAGAAAGCATTAGCTCTCACCGAAAAGGCCTCATCTCCTGTCTGAGTCGATGACACTGCTCAAACAAAGGAGCATCATTCAATGAAGAGAAGGATCAGGACATTTAGAAATTGAAGTATTCATAAACATCAGGTCACTCTAAACTGTTGTTTGTCGGGGGAAACTGAATAATAGTTTTGGGAGAGAATGGAACGAGTACAATTATGCGACACAAAAAATGACCCCTTGCTCTTACATTCATGCACCATGCTTGCTACGGCTGCCTGCAGTGCTTCACTATTCCTGCACTCTAAACAACACTGGAACTTTCAGCAGAATGAGGTTCAATGCCAGGCTGTGGCATACTGACAAAGGATGCCGTGGACATGGTTTTGTTCTACAGACACATGTTTTCAATCTAGATTCAAGTTGAGGATGTTTTGTGTGTATGATATAGCAAGACCCTGGATACAACATGTGATCATGCTGTCTTGCTCTGAGGCATCAGCAGCCACTTTCCCCCCATCGTTGGTTTCTTACATTTTCTCCTATTTTCTTCACTTCTCATTGAGATGATGTTTGAGGTAGTCACAAATGATGTGCTGAAGATCCACAAACTGGAGTGGGATTTTCTTATATGTCATACAAGCTTTGGTAATTAACTTGTAATTTAATGAGTGTCATTCCCATTCACCAACCTTGTCTTGTGACTGGTGTGGTGTTTTACCTCAAATTTCCAATTAAATACTGATTTCACCTCATCGACAACACTAAACCCATGTTGTGGAAATAGATGTCACAGCAGAGGATGTGTATCGTTTCTACATCTGTTTGACACCCAATGCAAGAAAAACATTGATGTACTTCATCAAGTAAGTCCATAACGTGGTCCTCATTGGATGTAAAGTGTCTCGTCAGGCCTGTCTGAAAAATCCCAAAAGATTTAATCAGAAAATACACACAGAGATCTTCATAACTGCAAATTTATGCATATACAAGGTACCTGTGTCTTACCTGTATGGCTTCCACTGAAAGCTTTAAACTGAATCCCCTCTTGTTGTTAGAAGTCCCACAGTGTCCTTGACTGCAGTCAGGTTGTCGCATTGTCTTCGGTTTGATGTCCAACCTGAAATGGAATATCAGCAATATCACAGCACTGTATATTAATGCTAAGATACTCACTAATCACATGGATAGAGTAAATCATTCTTAGTGAATGAAACAGAAGTTGTTCAAAGCCCCCTTCAGCAACTGGCAGTTGTTGAAAGTCTTGTATGAGTGGATGATATCTGGCTTGGTCTTCAGTGCATGTTGCGTAAGATTCGTCCTCTGTACTTCTGTATCTAATAAAAGTAAATGAAAGCAAAGTTGTGCTGTCACTTTCATCAATTTAAAGCTACACTGTGTCAGTCATCAGCAAATGTTAAACATTGACTGGAAACGGAGTGAGCACACACAATTAACACTAAATTTGATTCGAAATATGTTACTCCAAAGTGTCCCATGATAGAATGTAAACATAGCGCACTTACCTCTCCACAAATGTCTTTGATATCTGGAAACACACAAATTCTTAGAACACAGAGTCTCAAGATGATGGTCCTGGCTTTTTTAAGAGCCCCATCAATGCGCTACAAAAGAGTGGACGAATTACAGTCTTTTGCATTTTGTCTTGGGAAGTTCCCCAAAAATGAAAAAAAAAAAAGTTCCCATAGTTTCACTGTTAAGATACCATCAATCTCCAACTATGTCCAAGATACCCTTTAAGACACCCTTTAATTTGCCATTGGTGCATGAATCAAAACACGTAGGACAAAATTTACTGCAAGCACCCGCATTACCGGTATGTCCTCTTTCAGTCTGATGAATGGCTAATCAGTCTCTATGGTCTCATTCGTCTTGTCCTGGAGGATAATTTTCAGGTTTGGGGTGGAGATCATCCTGTGTTGAGAGGTGCTTTGAGGCAACTACTGTGTTTTTTTGTGTGTGTGTGTGTGTTTGTGAGTGTCCAACCGCCGGTGTCTCTACGTGAGCTTGTGCATGCGCAGCGTCTCCAGTTCCTACCATTACAATTAACTGTAGGAATTTTCAACAGTTTCTGTTAGAGCCCTCGAATCTGTCTCTCTAAGAGTAGTGACAACTATAACAATTGAATTATTAGGGATGCTATCAACTCCAGGTTTAGATGTGTCTTTCTGAATATCTGGCAACAAATGTGGTATATAGAGGAAAAGGGGACTGCTGGCTAATATGTGAATTTATGATGATGGACGGGGCGCAATTATTCCTGTTTAACAATGGAAAAGATTGCTGAGTATGTGAGATATGTGTTGTGGTGGTGCAGGAGAAACTCATGGCTCCTGGCTCTTACTTAATCTATGGTCAGGCTGTAGCAGTGATTAAGTCATGTCATAAAAAGTCATTTAGTTATTTGTGGTCGCATATTACAGAGGTCTCCTGATTTTCACCCAGTTCTCAAACAGCAAAAACCCCCTCTGCACGGCATCAGTCTTCGTTTAGTTATTTCAAAATGGTTTAAATTCTCAAGAGAGGAAGAAGTTTAGGTGTCGAGTTTGCAGCTGAAGTCAACCCACATCTTGAGTCACGTTCGGTGAAATTCAAAGCCACTACTTCACCTGATTTACACGTGTCAGGAGGAAACTGGAGCATCACAGGAAACTGAGAAAGCTGAGCGGTGATCCAAACAAGCGCTGCAGTTTTTGAAACTAACTGCCTGACACTGTGCGGTCTTGACTACCAGGCTGCTACCTGGATGCATCCACACTACTTTTGAATTCAACTGGACACCCAGACCTGACAACGGGAAAATATTGGATCTCTGATTTTGCTTTTAAACTTTGATAAATCATGAAAAAGAAAGTGACTTTTGCAAGGCATGGTGCAGTTCATAGGCTCCCTGAGGACATGTCTCTTCCCAGGTAAGCAATGGCCAACGGATGCCTTTTGAGAAATTGTTTCTCTCTGTGCACTGCTTGAAGTTGTCCATTTGACACTTTCTCTTGTGTTGTCTCTTGTCTCTCTTAGGCTTAGTCCACGGATGCAGGAATCAAAGATGGGTGAGTTCAATACTAAGAGCATTTTTCTCAAAAAGGCTGGAGAAAGAAGAACAGCTCAAGTTCAACCTCCCCAAGACTTTTTTGTGTGTTCGCTAGTTGTTTTTGTGTGGTTTATGTTTCGGATGTACATGCACATCTCATTGCTTAGTAAAAAGGACATGTGCCGTATCCTGTCAGCATTGAAACCTGAGCTTCAGGTTTTCAAAAAGAGGACAACGCAGTGAGCATCAATGGAAACCAGAAGACATCCAACACCTGACACTAGTCTGGCAAAACGCATTCTCTCTCCCGCTGCTACTTGATCAAAGTCCCTCTGCTCAGCTACAATTCAGTGCAAGGACAAAAGTATTTGGACACCCAAATGTTCCACTCTCCAAAGTCAGAGGCCTCAGCGTGCCTTCATGAATAACGGTCAAATGACTTACCCTGATCGGGAAAGCAAACTGCTGCTTGAGTTTGTCATAGGGCAGTACTTATATACTTATAAATCTCTCAATATTTTCATTGTCCAGTCATATACATAAGAGCAATGAACCCTTTTTAAAGTAAAAGTGAAGTGAAGGACTGACCTCCTGAACGTGATCTGAAACTCCTTACCTCAATGCAAGATAACAGGTATTGAGTAGCATGAGAGTGAAGGCTTGAGACTTGCTTAGGACTAGCAAAACAATGACCTTTTTCTGCATCAGTGGGATGGCTGGTCAACAGTGGAAGATTTTCTGTCTCATGTGCCTTTGGAGTCAGTGAGGACTGTAAGTGATCCTGTCACTGCTCCTCTGAAGCGCTGCTTTGTTAACCCGTTGTTGTCTTCCAGCTCTAGTGACAGTCAACACGAATATCAACACACTGAAAATACACAAACCACTTACTTCTCCGAGGCAATTTCAACTCCAACAGGACGCCACCATCCACATCCCCAAAACCATGACTTCAGCTCCATTTCTGAAGGTATGACAAAGAACTTACCCGAACCCTCAACTTGCTAATAACAAGATGAAAGTACAGCGTCTTAACCATTTTTCCTGGCCCAGTAATACCAAAATTGGGCCATCTTTAAAGTTGGACCATCTAATGTCATGTAGCAAAGTTATGTGATGTCCATCTCCCATTGCTAAATTTAACCAGTGTGAATTTTTTTTTTGTGACCTCTCAGCACACAGAGTTGACGCCTGCGCAGAGGGAATATCTCTACACCATCGCCACGTCCCGCAGTCCAGTGCACGTCCGCAACCTCATGAACCAACATTACATGAATGTGCTGCACAGGTGCACGCATCCAGGTGAGACACAGCGGGAGCTCACTCACTGTTTTTAATGTTTCGATCTTGTCGTCCTATCTTTGCTGGCGCACGGCAACACTGTTGTTTGAAAATTACCAAATGAACAATGCAGGTCAGCAGAGTTTCTGCATATTGATGGTCATTTGGGATCTGGGAAGTCTAAGACAATATGAAGATGATGTTCACACGCAGATTGACAGGGAGATAAACTCTGTTCTGTACAAACTGGGATATGGTTGGACAAGGAAAGAAAGGATGAAAGGACGACCTTATGAGTAGGGATGGATAACAGGTGTGAGAGGGGGTCATGGAAAAGGAGACAAGGAGGTGATACAGGATGATGTCGTTAGTTTAACCCTCTCCCCAACATGTGTTGGGAATTATTTGCCTCCCTTCACACACTGATAAGTGATCATGGTTTATGTCAAAAACGGCATTCAAAATGTTATATCTGGCATCGCCAGTAAGCTTGAGTGAATCTTATTATTATTATCGCTGTTCATTGGCATTGTGGTTTCAGCGCACAACAACAAAAGTAATACAATACTTCAAAAACCACACTAAGTAGTTGTGCTCAGTGCGGAACTGAGCACAACTCATTTGATCTTGCAAATAGCCATATCTCCATGACTAGAGTGCCTTTGCCCCGGCTCTGTTGCAGAGTACTGTCCTGAGAAGAGTGTGGCCGTCACAAAATCGGAGAACTCATCAGAGGACACAAATGAGGAAGAATCGGAGATCTTTGACTCTCTCGAATGTGAGACCAAGCATGTCACTGGCAGAAAGTCCTCCAGAAAATCAGTCCTCCCAAAAATCTCAAACAGACAGATCAGGTAGGACATATTATCTACTGATACCAGCCGCTCGGATGCTATCGTGGCTACTTTTCTGAGCTCAGTATGAAGCAATTCAAGGTTTTATCCCTTGACCTTATTTACAGGATCTCCAGCACATCTGCAACAAAGCGCTCGAAGATTAAGGCACACCCCAAAACACCTGCAACATCTGCAAAAAGAGGAAAACCAAGATGTGAGTTGGATACATGTCGTCAACAGCTGCAGCTTTCTTGCGCTTTTCTTTTCATCTATCAAGCCAGGTAGTGAATTGTTAATAGTACCAGCAATACAAACACATGCGGGACATTTTGGTCATAAGTCATAAGATGTGTAACATGGGGCATTTGGTATATCTTAACTGCCTTCTTGCAGTAATGAAATAGAGGAAACATTGATATCTATTTCAGTCTATAATCCTGCAGGTGAGTTCTGAGTTTCCATTTGGGATTTTCTTGTTTAACTACTCTCCCAGTATTTAATTGCACTAAAGCTTAATCCTGGAGCCAACCTGATAATATATGCTATATTTTTCCACAGCATCAGAGAAAGGGCAGGCAAGGGTGAAAAGGAGGCCGAGGCCACGCGCTACAGAAGCTGAAATGCCGCAGGGCGAAAGAGAAGATGAGAAAGCGGGAGAGAGAGATGGAGAAGAAGAGGAGGAGGAGTTGCTGCAGTTCAGCCTGTACAAGTATGATGAGGAGGACGTAGGCGAGGGTGATGATCTGACACCTTGTACGTGTTCTCTGAGCTTGTCTGCACCTCAATGACCTCCTATGACACATGCTGTCCTTGTGCAAATGCTGTCCTTGTCACTCCTCTCCAGGGACGGCTCATCTCTGCAACAACCTGGCTGATCTCAACATGGCTGGCTCCACTGAGGAAGATATTTGCAACAGTCTCAAGGACATGGTGAGTGATCCCTCAGAAAAGGCTAGCTAAGATATATAGCGTGTAGTATTGTGTTCACTTTAAGGACGGATTGCACAATGTGAATGTCACTAAGCGTCAAATACATTTTCCACTCGTACTTTTAGAAAGTTACGTCTGTCTCAAGACTGTAATTCAGGAAAATAGGAATCGCCACCTATTGAACTTCAAATCTACCCTTTTCTGTGTATTTCTTTGATTAGTGTCCATGTCTTTGTTTCTTAACTTTAGGATCAAAACGGACACAAAGACTTTGAACTCAACCCAATGGATGGCAGGAGGATTAGAGCCCTGCGGGAGATATATTAAGCTAAAACGCAATGTAATCTCAGCAGAAGTGAGACACAAAATGTGTCTGTTTTATCTTATGAAATATGACCACAATCCTGTGAGATCCTGTCCGTGATACAGTGCAATGTTTTTCATCCCATCTACTTAAGATTTCCACAAGTGTTCATACTGTGACCCCACAATGCTTGTCATTCATTCCAAGTGTTACATGGAGTGGGGTGTATGATGTGCTTTGATTTTGTCATGTCACACTGAAGTACATGGCAGATATAAGTGTGTAACAAGCCACTCCCGTATTTCTATCCCTCAGACCTTGAAATATTCATATCACTGGGACATTAAACGAAAGAAAGTGCAAATGTTGATGTGAAATTAGACTTTAATTGTGGGAATGAAATAACTGAGAGAAGATGACGACATAAAACTAACAGGTTTGTTGGTTACACATAACAGACATACTGATATTTAAGAAAAATGAAAGAAAGAAGAAGAAATGGCACAAAATATGTCTTGATTACAAATACGTGTGACATAATTGCATGGTCTAAAGTTACCAAATGACAGCCTGTCATATAAACAATATAATACATACTTATTTTGGAGTTAATTTAATGGACATTTTTGCCTTGTGAAAGCATGGAAGGGGATCACTGGTGCCCCCTGGTGGAAAGAAATGGAACATTTTACTGATCCAAGCTGGACCCCACCCTGTAATTTCCCTGGCCCCTTCTCACTGATCAACCTTTATGATTTCTTGTATTCGATTCTCTCCACCTTCACATCGTCACCGATCAGCTGGTAAACATACGTCACCACAGTAGATGCCTGGATGTCCATTAATACGAAAGACGGGATGATGTTGCTGCAAGGTAAGAGGCACAGAAATGACACTTGAGACTGTAGCATGTACTGGTTTTTCATTGCAACACTGATAAAGCCGTGGAGATGGCAATTTAGAACTGTATGCAGAAAACATTGAGGGGTTGTTAAATTGGTAGAAATTTCACTCCTCTAAGCAAAGACACGTGATACTTCCAAGTGAATGTGCCACTTTCCTTTTCACTGTAGTCCGACTTCCATTTACAAAATCTGTTACTTGTCTCAGCAACTCATACCAATAGGCATTTCCAAACCAATCTTTTATTGACAAATCATTTTCTAAAGCAGTGCAAGACCTTGAAAATAACTTCACAGCAACAATTTATTGCACAGATTTCACTGACTGCCTTCTTACTGTGGTTCCACTTCACGCTAAGTCCCTCATCTCGAATAAACAAACGTCTTCTATTCTCTCCAGAATTAGCCATAGTATTAACTGATTGTACGGCATTGTGACTACTGTAACGAAAAATTAATTTGTTTCAGTGTGTGGTTGCCATTTGTACCTTTCCAGTGCGTTGTAAGCCCCAGTTGCTGAACCAGGGTTGATGTAGAACTTGTTCTCATTTTCAAAGGCCTCAAACTTGTGCGTATGCCCAGAGATGAGGATGTCAACATCCAGCTGCCGCTGAAGCAGAGCCAGACTGGCCATGTCACCCCAGGGAATCACCTGGTGACCATGAATCAGGCCAATCTTAAACTGGCCCACTGTAACAACCTTCTGCTCCGGGTAGTTCAGGTTCTGGAAAAGAGGGCCCCCCCCCAAACAAACAAACAAACAAACAAACAAATAAATAAATAAATAAATAAATAAATAAAAATAGCGTTAACTCTTTCATTAGACTGTACAGTCATCCCTCACTGTAACGTGGTTCACCTTTCGCTAACTAATTGTTTCGCTGATTTTTTTTTGTGTAATTTTGCACGCTTTTTTTTTTACAGCGTACAGTTTCAACGCGCATTGTGTTCTTTGTCCTGATTAGCTAAGGGAGTACAGAATGCGTTTGGCTAGCCAGATTAATATAAATGTTCTATCGCTAGCAGTGTGAGGAAAAAGATGTTACAGCAGAGCGGCACCAGAACATAGAGTCATTGTCAGAGGAACTGTGAAATACATGAGTTACTGGTAATAATTTCTTATGTGTCACACCACGTACATTTGATCATTGAAATTATATTTGTTAAAAATTTTGGCCTTGAAAACAGGTTTCGATCTTTGTTTTCATTCACTAATAATGTATTGTACTTTTTTTTAATCTGCAAAAGTTTGAACTTTTAGAGTGTTTAAGATATTAAGAATAAGAGAGAAATGTGAGAAAATGTCAATGCCTGTCTGTAAAAGTGTATGAAAGTGTGTGGTTAGGGGTTTTACAGCTTTAAAACGTGTATAATAATTGTAAAAAATAAGGCTGATTACGCAGCGGATTTCGTCTATTGCGGAATATTTTCAGATAGTAGCCCCCGCGATAATCGAGGGACCACTGTATTGAAACTGCATCACAGAGACACTTGCATGCTGCTAAGAAGGTATGTGTGGCATATTTTCTATGGAGTGATGAGGTCACTCTGATTTTCTGGAACTTCATCAAAGTTACTGCTGCATATGACTGTGATCTCAACTGCCACACAGGATAAAGCTGCACGTCTTGTTCAGCAGCAACTTTACGGACATCATGCGAGTAACCCCCAGCGAGCTATGCACACAGACCTCGTCAAAGTCTCCACGCACTATGTGGACGTCCCCTGCCAGCGTCTTCAGGTAGTCATAGCTCTCCTTGGTGCACAGGTTGCCAGTGCATAGGATGTGCTGGATCTTCCCAGGGACCAACAGCTTCTTGAACTTGGCCGGCAGCGTGTTGCAGCGGTGAGGGATGTGCAGGTCACCTAACACCAGGACCAACTGGCAACATTGCACACATGTGCAAAAAAACACAATAAAACAAAACACAGAGAACACATGCAGGCAGGCAGGCACACATCGCACACACAGACACACATCGCACACACACACACGTTAGCAACTCGACTGCGAGTTCCTCCTGAAGATTATGCATCGACCTCTAAAACTGTGAAATGACAGCTGACCGGGGATGGAGCCCAGGAGGGTGCCGCAGGCTGTTGCGCTATGAAGTAGCATGAGTAGAATAATCAACCAGAACCAGCGGACAGCTCAGGTAGTTCTCATGTGCCTCATGTTGTTGGAGATAAGAAATATTCCATTTCTTTTGATAGTGCACACGATGGGGCCAATAGGTGGTATGGTTTAGAGAGCCAATTCCCTCCTCAAAAATCGAGATTGATATCTAAAAATGTCCAATCTAATCAATTATGAATTGTGTCTTTACTGTTCACCGCCAAGGACTGACTACAGCGGTGATTTCTGTGCTATGCAATTCCATATTTCAATAGTATGAATGAGAACATTACTTGGAATAACAAGTACAAGTAATTTGCATCATTTCAAAAGCACAGTTGTTGATTATCACTGATGCAACAGAGGGCTGAGCTCAACACTTGTGTACAAAAAGCGCAGGATAATATTATCTCTTGGGCATCTGAAGTTCAGTCTGTGCCAAAATCTTACCAAAATGGAACATGTCAAAACAGACAAATCAGACCAGATGAATTTCAGATACCCAATGAGGTACGAGAGTTAATGGTCTACCCGCACAAACCACAACAGCTCAGCTGAAAACCAAACACCCTCCGACCTGTTAGTTGTCTCTGAGGACTGATAGGCATGTGTGTGCTCCGATGTATTCGTCAGGCAGATGTTACTGGTATGTTCAGATTATCAACTCTGATATTTTTTTTTTAGTGGCAGGTCACAAAACAAAAATATCAAAGTGATAAGGCTCAAGTACAGAAACCGAACACACTGTCCAGCCAAAACCAAATTAAGTCTATTGTAGCTGACACTGGCATCATTCAAATAAAGTGACAATAGGCTTGTGCTTTGTCTCACATGTGTTGGTTTCATCTGTTCTTCCCTTTTTGACTAACTTTTGAGAATATTAGTTCAAAATCCAAACCCGCAAAACCCCAGAAAGAGCAAACTCCACCGGCAAAGCAATATGGGACCAGAACGCGCTGCTGTGTTAGTGAGGCAGACAGGAGAGCAGGCGGAAAACACGGCTCCAGCACACAGCGGGGGGCACTTACCCGGTGACCAGCCTGGGTGATGGGAGACAGGCAGGGAGTATGGAGGAGGGGAGCGAGGAGAGCGAGGGGAGAGGGTGAGACAGGGAGGAGGGTGGGAAGCATGAGGAGAGGACAGCAACAAGGCGTGATCAAAGGTTTGGGTGGAAAATAAACAAAATAACAAAAAGAGAAAACGGAAGACAAAGAGTTGGGACAGGGGGAAGGAAAACTGAAATTAGAAATTAAAGGGTGGATGGATTCAGTAGACATATATTAATAATTCCAAATGAAATAAAAGTTAAAAGGACAATGTTGGTTGCATGTGCTGTTAATGATTAGTGATTGAGATTAGGTGAGTAACGAAAAAACTGTTTGAGCGCATAATCCGATTCAAAATGGGCGTTTAAGCATTTATCTCAGTGTTACATACTTACCTTTAAAACTTATGTTCCTCATGTTTTTTTTTTTTTTTTAACAGAACTTGAATCTATTTACTGAATACAAATATGTGGAATGCGTCACAATACCCTCAATAGTTTTTCTCTATCTTTACCATTTAGTAGAGAGCATCAAATGACAACAAAAAAAGCAATTGTAGAACAGATATCTAACTTCAGTGCCTTGAAACATTTCTCCCTCTTTTGAAAACACAATTAACCTAGGTCCAAGTAATATGTAAGGATGAGGAAACCTCTATTTAGTGGTAATTCTTACACCGGTGTCGCTACTACAATCATTCTTGTTTCCACATTTCCACAAATCATTGGTGGAGCGTTAAGCACTAGGTAAGAATAGTAGAAAACAACGAAAAGGAAAAATATAGATAAAAGAGAGGCAATTGTCTACAACTGACTGAGAAACATCCCATTGGGTTTTGATTTTCAAACTAGTTTGAATGAATAATTTTCCGCGTTGCACGCTACGTCTGTGCGGGAGGAATGAATGAGTGCGTTGATGAGTGCATGTGAAGGACTGACTGAGGCGCATATGTAGCGGGGAAAGTTAGTGTGAGGAAATAACTGACACACATCAGGTGTTAGCCTGTTAGCTGCGCATGCTAACGACTTAGCCAAATGCAGCCCTGGTGTAAAAAGGTTACTATGACCAATCGAACAAGTTGAATACGCTAGCAGAGGAGGGCAACAAAATGAAGGAGCGCCGTGCAAACTTAAGGGTGAGTTTGGGCAGGCCCGCAGCTTGTAACTTGTGATTACTGGAAACGAGCACCACAGTTGTCATGTGACATGTTCGTTCATCCATCATGGAATCAAGTTTCAGTAACGCCATCGAAATGCGAGTTTGAAAACAGGCTGAAACGTTGCTGTCAATATCTTTGCTTAGACGGCAGGATGAGCGTCGTGAGGTGACATCAACTTCCCTCAAAATGTAGCCCCAAGTGCGGTGAATTGAGGCCTTTTCGCCATTTTCATACTCACCATCTTCTATTTTGCTGCTCCTGCTCTAGTTCAGGAAGCGTCTGCACACACACAGCGTCAACTCCCAGCCAATCAGAGAGGAGAGAGGGAGGAAGTGCATCAAGTTGTTTTAAAGCCTGTGCAAAATGTACCATAAAGATCTTCAAAATAAAACAAAGCTTTCCACTTCAAGTGCCGACCTCAGTGTATAGCTGTATAAACACCTCAGTGGATGCTGTGGTAACGTCAAAAATGTTAATGTTTTGAGCATAAGGGGTGATGCGGCCTCATAACAGTTATTGCTTTGAAAATATATGTCACAGTTGGTGACATGGGTTTATTATCTTTTGTTGGCTGTGTTTTGGGAACTGGGAGCTTTATAGGCCCCAACTGCAGACACATAACTCGGGATAAATATATTTCATTGACATTGTTCTGGTATTTCCGTGGAACAAATGACTGCAGTCTGTCCGCGTTTTAATTAAGGCTTGTGTGTGTCGGAGGTAGTATTCAGTGTTTTATTGTGTAGCAAACACCTCTATCGGAAGTGGCTTGGCTCGTGCAGGCGGGTTTATCCTCTGTGGGAAAAATCCTCGTCAGTAATCGTTTCTCGCAGAACCTTCGAGAGGTATGGACCAGCGTTTAATATGCCATATATAAGTCCCTTCCATTCCTTGGCGCGTAACATGTATACGAGAAGGCCTCAAAAGAATGAAGTTATAGAATTCAATCGACTGTTTGGACGTGAATTCTATTTGATCGCGCTGTTATCCGTTGAATTCGTCGACAGGAACATTAGCTGCGCGACTGGCCAGGCGCCCGTTAGCATCGGGGCTCAGACTATATCCTGGATTGTTGGGAAAGATATACGGGCTAACGGGTGATCTGGGCTCATTATAAATTGTAACGTCGTTGTGGATGCTTGATGCGTCTAAATTGGGGAACTACTTTGGATGGATTCATGAGCCAAAACTAAGCCATGTTGTATTTCTTTGATATTCTCTTTGACGAAACACGTGTAGCTCCGAACGCTCCATAGTCGTCATAGTAGTGACTAATCTGGGATAGCCAGATAACTAATATGTGTAAAGATTTTATTGAACCAGAGTGGTGTTTTAATTTGACCTTTTTGGACAAATTACGAAAGTAGGCAAGGCTCTGCTTGTTTAACGGGCTGGCACACCTGACTATGCTACGCTTACAGCAGCCGTTACCTTGTAGGGATAACAGAACCTTTGTTTTTTTCTTAAGGTCCTCAATCCCACACGTTCCTTCTGGATCGACCCTCTCTTCCCGTGCCTGAAAGCTGCATTGTTCGGACGCTGAGTGTGTGCAACTGTGCATCTTTGAGGGCCTCCCCTGTAAAAAAAAATAATCAACACGAATCATTCTGCAATCAATACAACTCCAGCACCAGCACCGACCACCGTTCACTGCGGCTCTTGGACGATCAGCGTTGTGTTTATGTCTTTATTTTGCGAAAACGGTAAGATGTTAATCCATTGTCGTATATTAGAGGGAAGTGTGAAAATGTTTGTTAGCATGTCGATCTGTATGAAATGATCAAATCCAGCTGTAGGTAGTTTTATTGCGTCATTTTTTTTTGCTCCGCTGTATCAAAATGGCGTCTCCCAGTCCTGTCACTCGTGTGCAGTGACGCACTCTGCACCAACCGTCCAGCTAAGATAAGTTAGCCTCTTTAGAAACACTCTGCACCCGGAGAACATTTTTGTTTCACCGACAAAACAGATGTGAGTCATGTAAACCTCTAGATAGCATTAATGGGTTCCTTATAATTTGCGACTTGGGGGCGCGGTGGTACCTGTTTATTAGTATTATTGGAAGGTTGTAACGGTGTGTTAAATCACCGTGAGACGCCGGAGACCAATCCGCGTGTGTCCGCACGCATTTTATGTAGGATTACTAAATTGAATGGAGGCAAATTTTTAGTATCCCTGTCTAACAGCATGTAGGCGTGGCAGTGTGATGATGTGTTGTTTATCATAGCTATGCTGTGTACCTGTGTAAAATGAGGATTGTCGATCCCTAAATAGAAGTTTAAAAATTATCTAACGGAATCGCACATCACATCAATGTAAAGTAAGTTTTTGGTGAATTGTGTTATTATTCCTGTAGAAACGAGCATTAAGCCAGTGTCTTGATTCAGCTAAAATCAAGGTGATCGACAGTGATTTTGGGTATTGGATAAACAAAAGGCATCTTTTCTGACTTGCTCTATTGGTTCTCAAAAATGGTTTAATGTTGTGGTACAACCATAGTATAAGCACAACAGTACATTTATGGTAAAATGAAATCGATTAATTCTTTCACATTAATTGACAGTCTTACCACATTGAACGCTCAGTGGCAACTAATGTGCAGCCCTAACCATCAATTGGTGAAATTATGATTCGGAAGGTACTGAATATGAGGAACAAAGCTTTTTTTCTCCACTATTCTGAATTTAGCCCTAGCTTCAATTAAAGCCAAGCGTCTGCCCCTCTGATATGTGACCAAAAACAAAAGAGGAAAATATGCGTGGCAGCAAGAGGCCTGGCATTTGTGACCTGTGGATCACATGGTTGTTTGACTGGAGCTAGAGGTCCCTATTTAACCATTTACAGCCATCATTCTTTTCTGACGGAAGACATATGCATCTGATATTAGTAATGTAGTGTTGCTTTGTCTGGAAATATCTAAATGTTCTTGTGATGTCATACTGGGCTGAGTACCAAGCTTGTTTTTGTAGATGAGTCTAGAATTGTTCACTGCTCTGCTCTAAATGGCATGTGCGGTTATGGTTACTGCGGGGGGAATGGATCCAGGTCTGTCTCTTGATTTTATTCCCTGACTTTGCACTTTTCTGCTGTGCCCTTTCATCCTCTTGTCGCAGATTTTTATCAGATTTGGTTCGATCAGCAGTTTTTGAGTGCAGTGGCGGCGGTCCTGGCCATTACAAAGCCATACTGCATTTGACAGCCCAGGCCTTTGTCAAAATATTCAAATTTGACTATTGGAGTTGCGTTTTGTGATTATATGCGTCCAGTGTGTTTCTTTTGCGTGCGTGTCTGCGCACATGTGTGCTTTTGATGCACGCTTCACCGAAGTCAATAGTGTCAGAGTGTATTTATCTTTGAGATTTATTGATTAGATTTAAATTTCACTGACCATGCATGTGTTGTCCCTCCTCTTTCAGAGCTGTTGCGCAGCCATTGGAACCTGTGTGGTGGAAATCTCGCCCTCAAGCAAGGACCTTGCGGCCACAGCGGCACAACATTTTTCATGTCAGAGACCGAGCGCGCTTGCAGTCGTTTATGTCATCCCCTCTTTTCAAGACAGAAGATCCCGAAAAATCCCCAACCAAGATCCTTTTATCTTACTGATAGTACTAGCATCCAGCCAAAATGTCTGTCAATGTCAACCGCAGTGTGTCAGACCAGTTTTATCGCTACAAGATGCCCCGTCTGATTGCCAAGGTACACACACATTTTTGCACTATAATTCTGTGTCGGCCCATGGGATTACATGATACCAATACATTATGTACAGATTACACTTTGCATCCAACATGTTAACTATTGCATCCAACTTGTAAACCTCAACTGACTGTATGACCTGCAATTTATCTGAAGAAGTGTTCTATCTTTATAAGTTTGATTGTTATTGAAGATTTAGAGCTTCGTGCAACACGAACAAATTCGTGTTGTAAATAAGGCAACAAATACATCATAGTATTTCACAGCTTTCACACTGACCAACAAACAGCAGCGTTGATTTGAGAACGCTGACAATGGTAGCAGGGTAAACCAATCCTTCCCCTTATGGGGTGGTGTAGTTGCATCTGAACGGCAGCAATGTACACTGTTGATGCGCTACACTTGTCCAGTGTAGATTTTCACTAAGATAGCATTGACGTGGTCTTCTTTGAATCTGTAAAAATGCTGCCATTTTTCGTTGATTGCAACACTGCCTTTCTCACATCCACCCTGCATATTCATCTCACTGGTTTTTATCTCCTCAAATATTATATTTACAATATGATGAGACTCCAACTTGCGCCTCTGGTAGTGAGAGGATCAGATCCTGTTTTTATCAGACTCGGATCCTACACCAGTGACTTAGACAGGGGTTGGAAGTTGGGTTAATCATGACAAGTTGCTACTGGTTCAACAACCACTGTGCTGCCGGATAACCAGCTTAACCTATTAGTGCTAGAGAGAATATAATAACATGATAAATGTCATTCTAGGGAAAAACAAATGCAAAGGTGTGCTCTAGTGGTGATGTCCTGTCCCACATGCGTCTTGCCTTTGCATGGAATAAAGAGCCTAACTAGAAAGGCTACCTCAATCTCAATGAAATTGCAAGATTTTTTGTCCTTGACATTTTTTCCAAATTCTTTGCGTTGTCCACTATGAACTCCTTGAGTCCACTATTAATTTTCTGTCATTTGCAGGTGGAAGGTAAAGGGAATGGAATCAAGACAGTCATCGTCAACATGGTTGATGTTGCTAAGGCACTAAACAGGCCTCCAACATGTGAGTACACAAGCACACTTGCCCAAAAAATCAAACAAACAGCCTCGCTAACTCTCAATGGGTTGACTGCATTAAACTTGTCGTTAGCCTCTTTTTTCACCCACAGTAATTTTTACCACACAGCTGAAACTAAAATTTCACGCACAGCGGTCAAACACTGGCTATGAACCCCGGTGTTAGAATGATGAAATTTGCCAAACAAAGTGGAGCCAATTATGTAGAATAGCATTAAAGCATTCACAAGACCGAAGAACAGATTTCAGTGGGATGCTCCTTTCAAACAGAACACCTTTGTGAACCGCAATCTTAACTTGGAACCCCTTAAGTTTTTTTCCAAATGCCTTTTCTCTTAAACCCTGCTCTTATTTTTCTCTTTAAGATCCGACCAAGTTTTTTGGTTGTGAACTCGGTGCGCAGACCCAGTTTGATACCAAAAATGACCGCTACATCGTCAACGGATCCCATGAGGCGAACAAGTTGCAGGATATGCTTGATGGATTCATCAGAAAATTTGTGCTGTGCTCCGAGTGTGACAACCCTGAAACTGATTTGGTAAACATTTCCTTACACTTGATGCAAGCTTGAAACTCTGAGAACCTTGGAATTTAAAACATTTTGCCTTGAAATGTTTCTTTTGTTTCCATGTAGCATGTCAATCCTAAGAAACAAACCATCGGCACTTCCTGTAAGGCCTGCGGCAACCGTGGCATGCTAGACACAAGACACAAACTCTGCACGTTCATCCTCAAAAACCCACCAGGTGAGAGTTTGGCCTATTTTCCATCTGCTGCAATGTCCTATCTGACAGTCTTTTGATTTATTTGGATTGTGATATCGACAAAACCTCTGTAAATGTGCAAATTTGACTTGAACCATCTCATCCTTCAAACTTGTAAGTTTCACATGTTTTTGTCATTATTAGCAGAGAACAATGATAGTGGATCAGTGCCCGCAAAGAAGGAGAAAGAGAAGAAGAGCCGTAAGAAGGACAAGGAGAATGGCTCTGGCAGCGGAGAGGCTGGAAACGATGACTTCAATGCTCCTGAGGCTGTGGTGAGTTTCAGCGGTGAATCGATTAATCTTGAAGTAGGATGTAGATGAATTCCCACTTTGTTTTGTATGGCGGGATGTGATTGCTAAATCTCGTTCCGCACAAATAAGGAAAATCAGGCTAGGGGACATCTTGCCTAAAATGAAAATTTCCCCCTAAATTTAATTCTCCGAATCCCTGGCCATTTAGGATGGAGATGATGATGACGAAGACTGGGCAGAGGAGACCACAGAGGAGGCGCAGCGGCGACGAATGGAGGAGATCAGCGATCACGCGAAGAACCTGACCCTCAGTGAGGACCTGGAGAAGTCTCTGGAGGAGAGGGTCAATCTATTCTACAACTTTGTGAAAGTGAGGATTCCTTTTCTGTAAAGCATTTGCCTTCACTCTCCACCTTGTCATAAGAGGGCTCATGATCAAAGTCGGCATTTGGCTGAGATAGGAAGAGCCTAGTTTGTGTTTAATTTTCTTTTCTGATAACCTTTCCATCATCCTGCAGCGAAAGAAGGAGAGTGGAACCATTGATGGAGCCGACAAGGATATCTTGGCGGAAGCAGAGCGCTTGGATGTGAAGGCCATGGGCCCCCTCATTCTCAGCGAGCTTCTTTTTGATGAGAACATCCGAGACCAGATCAAGAAGTTTAAGCGTCACTTCCTGCGAGTAAGTTGCCATCATATCTGCTGCCTCTTCCGCAGCAGTCTGTGAGGGCACCTTCTCTGAAGGCTTGTGGAATGGCACCAAGCTGAAAGATGCAAAAAGTGAAATTTGTAGAGGGAAGTTTGACATTTTTTTTCCTTAGTTTCTTTCCCCTAACCTCTGCTTTTATTTTTCCCAGTTCTGCCACAACAATAAGAAGGCTCAGAAGTACTTGTTGGGAGGTTTCGAGTGTGTGGTGAAGCTGCATCAGGTGCAGCTGCTGCCCCGTGTTCCCATCATCTTGAAGGACTTGTATGATGCCGACTTGCTGGAGGAGGATGTCATCTTCACCTGGGCAGAGAAGGTGCGTGTCTCTTCCGGGGAAATCACATTTGTGACAACAGCATTGGGCTTTTAGCATTGTGGGATTGTACATGTTATACTCTATTTGTACATTACGTTTGTATGGCCATTGTTAACACATTATTCTGCGCACAACGTGGACAAGCACACTTTTAACTCTAGGCTATGGTTTCTCTAGCTGGGCGTTTGCTTTTCAAATCATCACTACTCGTGGAACACCTGGAGCCTATGGTGTGTTTTTGGTGAGCCTGACCATTGTGTTCTTTCACCAGGTTTCCAAGAAATACGTCTCGAAGGAGCTTGCTAAAGAGATCCATGCTAAGGCTGCTCCATTTGTCAAATGGCTTAAAGAAGCTGAGGAGGAGAGCGAGGGCAGTGATGACGAAGAAGAGGAGGACGATGAGGCTGTGGAGGTAACGGCTATACTTAACTCTTATTGCGTAGCTTTTGTAGTGGTCGTTAAGTACTGGTTGAATGACAACCTTTCAGATTTCATGTGTTTATTGTGAGTTTACTTGTTTGTTTCCCATGAAGAACAGAGAATCTCATGGCACAAATATACGCCCGAATAGAACCATGACCTTGTTATTTCTTTATGAATTTTGTAGGTAGTGTATTCTTCTTCGGCCCGCGAGCTGAAGGTGGAGACGGTGAAAAAAGACACACCTGATAAAGAAGAGGACGACATTGACATTGATGCGATCTAAAACAACAAGATGACAATGCCTCTTGTGTTGTGGCTTTGACTCATTGATTCCCATTTGAGCTGCCTGCCTCTCCTTCATACCTCCTTACCCCTCGCCCTGCTCCCTCCTCCTCCCTTTGCTTTGTGGCATGACTTAACTTAGCGCTTTACTCGCTGCACATTAACTCTGTAATTTTGAGATGTATTCGGTAAAAGAGATGAAGTTGCTTTGGGAATTTAAATCAGTGGGATTTTGGGATTGTTTGACTGCACATTTTTGTCTGTATTTTTCCAGTCAATAAAGAACGAATGTTTTGCTATCCACAACACCCTGGATCTTATCCATTTTATTTTGGGGTTAGATTGACGAGTGAGACATTTTGTTTGATGCATAACTTGTGTTTCTGATGTCTAAGTATGAGGCTGTGAAATTGTTTTCAAAACTGATGTGTTGAACACATTTTGTCCTTGTCATAAATTCAAAACTATGAAGTGTGAAAACGCAACATACAGGAATCTGGTGCCGTTTTTCTTCTGTCTTAGGAAAGACAGATGATAAATCGAAAATGCAAATGTCTTACAGTAAGTTGTAGACCAACAGAAGACCAACAATTACGCAGTAGACCTCAGCCATTGGTAATGCTTTTTTCTCTGTTGAACACGAAAGCCTGCAACGCAAGTCAACTGAACAAGACACGTGGCCTAAATCAAATAAAAATGAGGGCTTCGGACTCCCCTCACATAGCATTTTTAACCTATTCAACAATTTCAGTATCCCTCGCCAGTTTGGATCAGAGGGTACTCTTGATTATCTACTGTTCCCTCGGCCTCCTGGCACGCATCTACTTTGCAATGCCTTATAAAGCCATAGAAGACAATAGACTCAGAGTTGGACAAACTAATGATTCTCAAAATCTTTCATCAGCTAACTGTTGTGTGCAGTCGATGGATGTCAGCCAGACCCCCCTGTTCAGAGCAGCCAGTGCCTAGCCCACCTTACCCTCTCTGAATATGTGACTGTTGGCATAATATGTTCTTGATAGCATCAATCTGTTTTATCAAAGTTTTTCCCATAATCACATTTTGCCATCCATGGTTACTTTAGAGATTTCTGAGGCTAACCTTTGTGAAACTGCCTTTTGCTCGATGTGGCATTGATTTGCCTGTTACCTCAACGGGTAGGCACTATAAGATGGGGACTTTGAATGCAGAGCATTTGACAATAGAAAACTCCAAAGTTTTTAGAGTGGTTGCTTATGTTGCCCGCACAGAATTAAGTCAAATTTCACTCAGTTTTTATGAGATCTGGTCTGATGCTATGGAATATTTAACGTAAAAATCGATATGGACACACCGGAGACCAGAGGTAAACGAGGTGTCTACAAATGCAACACAAAAAACTGAGCATGCAACAGTCCCGTGAAGGCATCTTAATCCAGCACTGTAAAGGAGCCATTTTGGTCCCACCTCACACACAGCGAACAGCAACACTTTGGGCCCTGGAGATGGGAGAAACTAAGCCGACGGCGAGTATTTAAGCAGCGCTATTCCTGTGTATTCATTCAGTGGAATCCACCGGTGACTTTCGTCGACATGGCTCGCAGTTGAAACGAATTGTTTTTTGGTGTAAACCCAGGGAAGTGGCGACCGACAGCGCCTTGTCGTTTGTGTACTTCACTGACTTCAGCCCAAACGAACAGACTGTGATTTAGTGAGAACACGGGCCGCATATGGTGTGTCCACCAGTATATATGAAATTTAACATTATAATGCACGTCAGTGCGAGCTGGGTAAACCATTACCGTTCTGCCGTGTGGGCTATACACGCCCGGTCTGTTTGAAACATTGTCACAGTCCATGCCGAGGCTGTTTCCCCGGAGAGAGCGAGACAACAGCCAGGCTGCAAAGCAGGGCAGAAGCAACAACTTCTCTCTGAAACTGGACTCTATCAAGGTTTCCTTGGAATTTGGACATTGAAGGAGAATTCGGAAAATGTCCACAAAACCTCTTCTACCAACGGTCAACGAGAAGGTGACAGAGAGTGTAAGTATACAAAGCTTTCATATGTTAAACTGATTTGAGTACACCTGCTGACCGCCTTTAGAACAACGATTTGCCGAAACTGAGTTTTTGTTTGTTTGTTTGTTTATTTATTTATTTATTTGTTTGTTTTTTGTTCCTGCCACGGTACCTTTCAACTTAACTGTTACGAGTTTTACGTTATCGAAAAATCGTAAACAAGTACATCTTCTGCGTCAAAAGACGCATAGCAGTTTCCATAACCGTGTAGGTCATGATATTTCTCAGCGTAGGCAGTGGGCGCAGTCGAGGTATCTTTAAACGTGTTTTTTTTTTTTTTTTTTTGGTGTGGAACTATGATGCAGGTAGAATATTGAGGCCCAATCACGAACAAAACTATTGCACTTTGCCTGCTGCTTCTGGCAGGCAACAGAAGTTGATCTTAAGCTTTTGTTATTGGCTGCCCGAGCTGCCAGTATAACTTCTCCGCCGTTCAGTTCCCATATATGGGCCTCAGTGGTTCCTCCTCCTCGTGACAAACAGTCCGCCGTGCGGCAGTCAGTCTGTCATACCATGGACATGGGAGTCCTGGCTTCCGGATCATTTCTTCAAAATAAAGCTAGATTGCAGCAACAGCCACAAATGCTCTTTATTATACTCACATATCGTGGAAAATGTAAGTCACTCAAATTGTGTCGCTATGATCACTAACAATACAAACACATGGCGATGCTTGAAGTCATTGGTTATGCTTACATCTATTTTTTCTGACTCTGAGGTCCGTGTGTGTTCTGTATGCTTTTTCTGGCATCATATGCTTGTATCCTAGTGTTCACATATAGATTACATAGTCTGAATCTCCATGTGGTATTTGAAACTAAAAAGATTGCTTAACAAAGGTAATCATATATTATCAGTTTTAAAGCAAAAAAAAAAACGATACCGATATTACATTTTTATGCTAATATCGAGCCGATAATATCTGTGTGCCGATATTATCGGACATCTCTAATTTTTAGGGTTCCAGTCTTTGCACCAGGAGATTTTAACTTCATTTATCTCTTCTCTTTATTGAATTAAATTGATCTGTTTTCCTTTAGAGAAGAAATAAATGTAATAAAGAGCAGCATACAGTCACCATAATTGGTTGTTGATGGCATCATCACCATAATCTGTTACTATTAGTTGTTTGAGATCAGGATTTTAGACTTTCAGGCAACATTTCGTGTTTAAGAATGCATCTCAAGTTACATTATTCAGAAAAGAAATCACAAGTCAAACAAATAGTTCTTGTATCAGAACAGCCCTTCCCCATGTGTCCTAGAATCTACGGCACGGATGACAAAGTGTGGAAGAAGATGAGCAATGCTGATTTTGTAAAAATTACGAAAGATTATTGATAATCTGCTGCAAGCATTTTTGTTAGATAATTGATAATCTAATTACTATGCAGTTTGGCCAGGTATGGAGAAAGCATTTGAACTAAATGATCTCTCCAAGCCTAGACTAAATAACAAAAGCTTGTGTCAAGGTAATTGCTATTACTGATATCATCTTTTTTTTGTCCGGTAAGATGTAATTTTGCCTCTCAACAGTTGGCGCACTCTAAGTGGCCTGTCAGAGTAGAATAACAATCTTAGATGATTAAAGTCATACTTTGCGAAATGAAGAGATGACTTTTGCACATTTTTTAATGCATCATGGGAGGCTTTTGACGCTAAAAGACTGAATAATGGCTTTCCCTGATGTCACAGCATCCACTTTGGTGCAGAGACACATCAATAAAATTTCTCATATTTCTCAATTTGCACATTTCAAATACCTCAGTCTCCACAACTTTACCAAAGAGATCCTATGTATATCAAAATATATCCATAAGGGGGTAATCTGATGCAAGTCATATGATGCAAGTCATATGTTGGCAGGAAAGTCGAATGCAGGGAAGAGGAACCGGTAGTTTGTTTTTTGCCTTCATGCTACAATCCCAGTGCTTTTATGTTGAAATACCAGAGTGCGGTTTGTTGTTTCCTGATGGTGAGCTCGATTTGGTTCAGTCGCCACCCCCCCTC